>JAVFKF010000028.1:600000-875000 GCA_036926295.1 Pachydiplax longipennis | reverse complement strand
TGATGTAGTCTTCTATATTAAGAATGGAAGAAATGTTACAAAAAGACCGTGAGTTCGACGCCATGTGGGTGCAATAATCTTCCATAAGATATGCATTGCTGTAATTTTTGAAAATTTTTTTCAATGCCTTCCCGATAAGCTGGAAAGATCAAACCCCGTGTGGCGACGGAGGCGTTTGAAAACATTCGAATTTCACAATTCGTCTAGTGGTCCTTGGTTCGATGCAAGAGGGTCATTCCGATTCCACCATGCATTTCAAACGGGGAAAACAGAATCTTATTTTAGGACCTTCCCGATAAGATATTGGATCGAAAGTTTGGAACAAGTCATAATGGCACTTATCTAATATTAATTCGCTATTTTCTCTCACAGAAGGGTCCTGAGTTCGACGCTGGGTGGTCATTTGCACGAATTTTTGCAATCTGTTTTGAGGCCGTTCTCTATGCGATAGAGCAATCACAATTACGGTGTTTGCAGATGAGATGGTCTTCCATAGTACCAAAGGAAGAAATGTTAGCAAATGATCGTGTGTTCGACGCCAGGTGGGTCCGAAATGATTCCGTAAGAAATGCATTGGTGAAATTTTGGACGATTTTTTTAAATGCCTTCCCAATAAGCTTCAAAGATAAAACCCAGAATGGTGACAGAGGCGTTTGAGAAGATTCTTTCATGACGTCCACTGCTTCTCTAGTGGTCCTTGGTTCGATGCTAGAGCGTCATTCCGATTCTACCATGCATTTCAAGCGGGAATAACGGAATCTCATTTTAGGACCTTCCCGATAAGATACTGAATTGAAACTTTGAAACACGTCGGAGTGGCACTTATCTAACATTCGTATGCCATTGTCTCTCACGAACCGGTCCTGTGTTCGATGCCAGGCGATCATTTACGCTAATTTTTTAAAATTGTGATGAGGCCTTTCTCTATGCAGGAGACTATTCAAAATCACAGCATTTGCGTTTGAAGTAGTTTTCTATAGAACCAGTGGAAGAAAGGTTACATATGACCGTGAGTTCGATGCCAGATGGATGAAAATTTCTTTTTAAGAATTTTGCTGGATAAGCTTCGAATATGATACCCGTAAGGGGAACTTATTGTAAATTTTCACCAATTAGCTTGCAGTATGCAAGCATTTTTTACTCGTACATTATATGTTTAGCCAGATACCATGTGTACATGGACACCATTCATAGTAGATGAACATCCCAGGACACTTTCTGTAACTTAACCACCTCTGTGATATAGAAGCTTTTACAATGCTATAGAGCATTTCACATGTAGTTGACAGTATGCGTTCTTTTGGTGATATTTTCCCCCTGTATTTCCTCATAAGAAGCAAGGCACAATGTTGCCAAAGGTTGGAAAAAATTAGTTACTTGGTATAAAAAAACTTTCCTAATGCAGAAGTAAAGGATACATCGAGCAGTTGAATTTAATTCTTAATATCTTTTTAAATAAATTCATTATTTCCTTACATATCTGCTTGGAACTTTGAACACGTGAGAGTGGCACTTATTTAACATTTCCATGCCATTGTCTCTCACGAACGGGTCCTGTGTTCGACGCTAGGCGGTCATTTACACTAATTTTTAAAAAATTTTTTTGAGGCCTTTCTCTATGCAGGAGACTATTCAAATTCACAGCCTTTGCATTTGAAGTAGTTTTCTATAGAACCAGTAGAAGAAAGTTTGCATATGACCGTGAGTTCGGTGCCACATGGATGAAAATTTCTCACGTAAGAAATGTATTGCGGCAATTTTTAAGAATTTTGCTGGATAAGCTTCGAAGATGATATCCGTAAGGGGAACTTATTGTTAAAGTTGTACCAATTAGCTTGCAGTATGCAAGCAACTTTTACTCGTATATATATATATATATATACGAGTAAAAGTTGCTTGCATACTGCAAGCTAATTGGTGAAAATTTACAATAAGTTTCCCTTACGGGTATCATTTTCGAAGCTTATCCAGCAAAAATCTTAAAAATTGCCGCAATGCATTTCGGACGTGAGAATTTTTCATCCATCTGGCATCGAACTCACGGTCATATGTAACCTTTCTTCCACTGGTTCTATAGAAAACTACTTCAAACGCAAACGCTGTGATTTTGAATAGTCTCCTGCATAGAGAAAGGCCTCAAAACAATTTTTAAAAATTTGCGTAAATGACCGCCTGGCGTCGATCACAGGACCCGTTAGTGAGAAACAATGGCATACGAATGTTAGAGAAGTGCCACTCTGACGTGTTTCAAAGTTTCAATTCAGTATCTTATCGGGAAGGTCCTAAAATGAGATTCCGTTCTTCCCGCTTGAAATGCATCGTAGAATCGGAATGACGCTCTAGCATCGAAGCAAGGACCACTAGAGAAGCAGTGGACATCATGAAAGAATGTTCTCAAACGCCTCTGTCACCATTCTGGGTTTTATCTTTCCAGCTTATCGGGAAGGATTATAAAAAAATCATCCAAGATTTCACCAATGCATTTCTTACGGAAGCATTTCGAACCCACCTGGCATCGAACACACGGTCATTTGCTAACATTTCTTCCTTTGATACTATGGAAGACCATCTCATCTGCAAACACCGTAATTTTGATTGCTCTATCGCATCGAGAACGGTCTCAAAACAGATTGCGAAAATTCGCGTAAAAGCCCGCCTAGCGTCGAACTCAGGACCCTTCTGTGAGAGAAAATAGCGAATTAATATTAGGTAAGTTCCATTATGACTTATTCCAAAGTTTCGATTCAATATCTTATCGGGAAGGTCCCAAAATGAGATTCCGCTTTCCCCATTTGAAATACATGGAGGAACCTTAATGACCCTCTTGCATCGAACCAAGGACCACTAGACGAAAGATGATATTCATGGAAGAAAGTTTTCAAACGCTTCTGTTACCATTCAGGGTTTTATCTTTCCAGCTTATCGGGAAGTCATTTAAAAAAATCTTCAAAGATTTCAGCAATGCATTTCTTATGGAAGAATTTTGCATCCACCTGGCGTCGAACTCACGGTCATTTTATAACATTTCTTCCATTCGTAATATAGAAAACTACCTCAACTTCAACCTCCGAGATTTTGGTTCCTATCTTAACGATAAGTGCCTCAAAATAATTTTCAAAAATCCGCGCAATGCATTCTTATGGGAAAATTGCGATTTTTGGGACTTTCTGGTATCGAACCCATGATAGCTAGCGTCGATGTCTGAATTATTCTGGCATCTACTGGGTGGGGCCAGTACGTCGTAATAATCTGACGTCGACGGCGCTCGTGGAACATGGTCAGAATTCGTATCCCCTATAAATATATATATATATATATAGGTATATCCGGAGAGTTAGCTATATATAATAGATATATAATAGATATATATATATATATATATATATATATATATATATATATATATATATATATATATATATATGCGTGTGTGTGTGTGTGTGTGTGTGTACACACACACTAGCAAAAGTTGCTTGCATACTGCAAGCTAATCAGCTGAATACAATATCACATTGAGAAAGGCCTCAAAATAATTTTTTTTAACTCGTGCAAAAGACCGCCTGGTGTCGAACTCAGGACCCGCTCATAGGAAACTATTGCTAATTAATGTTTGATAGGTGCCATTCTGACCTGTTCCAAATTTTCAATTCTACATCTTTTTAAGAAGGTCCTAGAATAAGATTCTGTTATCCCCATTTGAAATGCGAGGTTGAATCGAAATGACGGTCTTGCTTCGACCCAAGGACCATTAGAGAGACGGTGGACCGGGTGAAAGATTTTCCAACGCCTCTGTCCCCATTCTGGGTTTCATCTTTCCAGCTTATCAGGAAAGCATTAAAAGAAATTGTCAAATATTACAGCAACGCATTTCTTATGGAAGAATTTCGCACCTACCTGGCGTCAAACTCAAGGTCATTTGATAACATTTCTTCCATTGAAACTTTATAAGAGTACCTCATCCCCAATGTTCGAGATTTTGGTTCCTCTATCTTATCAATCAATAATACCACAGCATATATATGATTGATTACATTAAATCAGTATAAATGATGGAGAGTGATATGAAAAAATGGAAAAATATTGTTTGCTTTTCACAAATAAATTGCATTTTCCCATTTTTATAACCATAACTTATTCTAATGACCACATCTTGCAAAGTAGTTTTGTTATTAAAATCCTACCTCTTCAGTTGATGCCACAGCTAATTATACATGGTATTCCTGCCATAATTAACTCACCTTGGAATCATATGCAAATTGTATTTGAATCTCTATACCATGAAGATACCCATCATGAGAAATTCTGAGGATCTTTCCTATGTCTGGTGATTTAAAGGTATCATAGTATTTTCTTTTCTCTTCCAAAAATGAACAAGAAGGGTCTTGTGAAGAACCTTCTTGCATGGCCTTTAGCACAACTCTAGAGGGACAGAGTAGGCAGTAGGCATAACTTAGTAGGCATTGTCCTTTGAGACTTAAGTTGCAATTCTTTCTTTCTAGTCATAGTTCAACCAGCAGCCGCACTAGGAAATGTCAAATTGTTGCCATAATTTTGGTCAGCACTGTACCAAAGGAGATACTTTTCCAAATTTCCTACTTCGGTATGATATAGTGAGGAATGATACTTGGCGTATCTTCCAACTTTGGAATGAAATTAGATGAGGATGATACTCATCTTGTAGTTGAATTCTAACAAAAAAATGTGAGACCAACTCCACTATCACATGTGCTGATACGAGGTGCACTAAGATGAGTTGACATAAGAGAGGAGTATTTTTAATGGAAAATTAAAAATTAATGTGTAATTTTCAAAAGGCTATGTCTCAGAAGTGTTTAGAGATCTCTTTTTTTTAAAGTGTTTAGAGAAAAAAATAAAGTATCTCTTGGTTTTCATTTTCTGTCAAACTCCAAAGTCATAAGATATGCTTATTATCTTGTGAGTAATAAACAGAACCTTTTATTAGTTACTGCCTGCCATCAAATTATTACACTTAAGTGTCTATTTCTTCATATAGCTTTTTGAGATCCAGATTAATGAAATGGTAACATAATTTCTATAAAATTATGTTAATCTTAAAAATACATTCAAAATATGTCAGTATTTATATTTAAAATGTATCCATTAATAATGTTATCTATAGAAATCAAACAGAATTAGAAATAATAAAACAGATGTGAGAATGAACAAATAAAATACTACACTTACCCATTTGCATGTTCATCTGGGACATCAGGAACTATATGGAAGTAAACAGGAGGATTATCCTGACTTTTGCTGCTAACTGAGCTACATGAACTATTTAGACTGATATTAGACCCACGTGAGCTTATATGGTATTCCGAGTCAAACAAAACACCATCTAGGTGAGTATCAGAGTCATTTCTTAAGACAGCATGCTTTGCCTTTGCCCTAAAAGATGAAGAGCAAGCATTATCATTACTGCATCACACAATCTCTGATATTTTTGTATTCTATATTAGGAATAAAAATCAAAGGTTACATGAAAGGAATATTTTATATTAATTTTCATAAAAATAAATAAAATTTCATGCTAAATACTAATGGGAAAAATTGTTACTGTTTCCTTTGAAAGTGTTACTTGTTTTATATTTCAGTGAATTATTTGAAGAAAAATGCAATTTCTCTAGCTGATTTTATTTTATCTAAAATTGAATCCAAATGAAAATAATGATTATATTAATTGCGTCCTAAACTGACACAAAGAATGAAATCAAAAGCAAAAAACATCTTAAATATATCTTAATAAATTTCCTCAGGAGTCACTTAAGCTAATATTTCAACCATGTGAGTGATGGCCTCCAGAAAACAACAACAAATAGAAAAGGTTACTGAAACTTTATTCCTATGCTCTGACAAAAATTATTTTTCACAGGAGTTTACTTGGCATAGCTTTGAAAAATTAAACAAGTATTCCAACAAATTGATTTCTAATCCTTGTGTATTTAACGCCAAATATAACAACTATGTTTAAACTTCACTTCTCCATGAAAGTAAATAGTAAAAATCAATCATTTAAACACATTGATTCTCAACAAGGATGAAGTTATCCTTACTAATCTGTGATATAATTTCTTTAGCATGGAATTTGTTAAAACACTGCTTAAGCAACAAAAAATATTAACAATAAATAAGGCGAACATATAATACTACCTTCTTCAAGCTAACACTTCTCACATTCATAAAAGGAATTTTAAGTTTCCAAAATTTCTAAGGGTAATAAAAATTTACTGAATGATTTGATCATAGGGGCTTTTAGATTATTTATAAAATTTAATATTTAATATTAAATTTTACATCAGATACTACAAAAATTTTTCCAAATAACAAAATAAGAGAAGAGAATTAAGATATTAACTTGTTTCATTGCTTTCTAACTTCCATACTCATCATCATTTAATGATGATGAGTGTGGAAGAATACTTCCCTAAATGGATATTCAAATAAGCTTATTATAACTTTGACTCATGAGGGGAATTTATCTCATCTATTGACAAGCAAAATTCTCTGTAACAAATTATGGAAGGCATTATCACTTGGCTAGCCTTGATAGGGTTCAATTAATGAAGAGAATGTATGAAGGGAAACATATAAGAGTTTAATATGGTCACCAACTGGAAAGGATGACCAGAGTGAAAATTCATTATAGAATCACTCATCTACTCACCTATATCATCACACTTTAACATAGGATTAGGGAATGTAGATATAAAAGTATAACTACAATTATTGGAGGAAACTGTAACCTTTTGGAAGTCAGACTGGACTAAAAATTTTTAAATAAAACAAAGTTTTTCCAAACAACACAAGTAACTTTTACTAGTAAAAGTTAATGTAATTAGGACTGAAAATTAATTAAAATTAGATGTGTGTGTGTGTGTGCGCACGCACGACAAACTGTGATGCCACACATTCTATGCTTACTAACAGCCCAAATTTATTTCTGCTATTTCCTACTTTGAAGAAACTGCTCAACTCTATGCACAAGTTGTAGACAAAAGTTAATTTCTCCAGTATGGTCCTTGATCCAGACACAATTCTACTTTGCTTTGCAAATTGAATTTGAGATAAATACCATGACAGTGAAATTTGTCAGTGATGAGCATTGATTTCATAGCATTAAATCTCAAAATATTCAATAATGTTTGTGATAAGGGTGATACTTTTTGAAACAGATAAACGGAAATATAAAGGAAATTAAATTTATCAAACAATAGCCATCGGAATGTCTAATTGACAATATTGTTAACCCTCCAGTGCTTGCGTCAATTTTTGTAACGTGAGTGCTCACATGGGGTGTAACATATGCCCCACATACTATTTTGAGGAAAAATACCCTTTTCCTTAGATTTAGAAATTTTTCATTTTACCCGAAATTTTGTTGATTTATAAATTATTTTCCTAAAACTCACTCTTGAGCTCACATGAAGCCCTTAGACCCAAACCAATACATCAGTAATGGGAAAAATTCTTTCCATGCATGTCCAAATCATTCTCTTACCAAATACATTATAGTAGTATGTTCTAAAAAACTGAAAAGGGGCAATATGGAGACAGATAAGAGGGATCTATCCCACAAATCGAGGTAGAAAGCAGGGTAAGATCTATGAAAATAATTTATAAATCAACAAGATGTTGCATAAAATAGTTGAATGTTTGAGGAAAGCTGGAAAACATATCCATCTCCAAACTCTAAAAAGGCAATATGTCTAAGTGTGAGGAAAAGAGTATTTTTGCTCAAAACAGAACCTTTGGTTCTGTTTTGAGCTTTTGTCACACCCCACGCAAGCGATTTTTTGTCACACCCCACGCGAGCACTGGAGGGTTAATTCATCCTGGATGAGACAAAAATATAAACAAAAACTATAAATATTTGACATATTACAAACTAGAAGTAAAAATCTCAAATAAAACATTATTCATAAACAAGAAAATTACTTTCCTAAGATACTGTTACAAATATGAAAATAGATAATTGCAGGAGTATATAGTTGCCAAGTGATTTTATGACTATTTCAAAAGGACTAGAAATGTTGGTGGCTTAACTAAACTATAGAATGGATGAGATAAAATATATTACACCCCTAGCTAGACTATGAGGGGAGAATTTCATAACTCGTCGACAGTTGAGAAGTTGGCCATCCTTGGATATTTGCTGATCGAGATCTCCTAAGGTGATTTTGAAACACAAGTTCTAGAGAGTCTTCTAGATACTAGTAGAGATTGGCTTCAATATCCATTTGGTAGGCAAGAGTGGACTAAGGTGTCAAGAAGCAGAAGTAAACAAATATGATGGAGTGTTTGGTGGTTCCCTATTTCCTTGCAGATTATATGGAAAGAAATGAAGATATTACCCATAGATGCTTGAGGGATATCTTAAACCTTTACAATATTTTGGCAGATGAGTCCCAGTGGATATTTAGCCTACTGCAGGAGGTGATTATATATTTAACTAATATATTGATGTCTTGTTTGAGAGAACAGAGACAAAATACCAGAATATCGATCACATGAAGTGTGTTTATGGCCAGTATTTTATCTTATGGTTTCATGTCGGAGATACAGCTATTGGCAAATTGCATTAATAATGTTTTAATCCAACAAATACTACATCTACATACATACCCTGCAAGCCGCATTTGGTGTGTGGCAGGGGGAGCAAGCATTATGATTCTACTTTCCTAGTCGATTACTTTTGCGTATCATTATCAGAAAAATGAATTCTTGAATTGACCAGTTCTAGCATCTATTTCTCTGATCTTCCTTGTGGTATCAGAATGGCCTATATAACAAGGAGGGTGCATAATATTGATTACATCTTCTATGAACGCACTCTGTCTGAATTTTATTTTTTTCTACTCTGCTGCTATGGCCAATTACTGGTGAAGTCGTCCTGAGCTCATCAGGAGGTGCGTCGCCAAGACAAAGGCAGCAATCAACAACCCGCACAACCCTTCCCTGATCAGGAAAATCTGATCAGCTAGAATTCGAACCCAGGACCTTGGGGTTAATGATAGTGCAGCTAGAATACCAACCACTAGGCCACCAAGGCCGGCTCAATCAGAAATTTAAGCATCTGAGTAACACTTACTGAATTATCACAGCAATTCTTTACGAAACGTATTGCCTCTCATTGTAATTTTTCTAATTTGCAATTACAACACTTTTCAGCAGGGTCCCATACATTGAATGCTTACTTGAGGTAAGGCCTAACTAAAACAAAGTAAAATCATTTGCAGACTTTTTCTTTGCTCCTAGTGACTATTCTCTTGACTAAGCCAAGTTCTTAAGAGCTTGCCCATAATATAGATGTGGGTAACACAGGTTAAGTAATTCGAGAGGGCCACAATACTTCACTGAATCAACTGTTGATAATGTTTTCCCTCAAAGGCTATATGAATTATCATTTGCAAAAGACTTTCTTTCGAAAAAGTTAACTACTGAAAATTTGTGTATGTTGAGCGCCAATTACCAGTTGTTGCACCATTTATTGAGTAAAAGTATAGCTGTAATAAGTGATACTGTAAACAGACTGCTTCTAGATAGGTAGATAAGATTGTATATTAGATTAAATTGGATGTTTCCTGAAAATTTATCATAGAAAGCAGCAGTCGCAAATGGTGATTATAATTTTTGTAAAATGATAATGACAATTTACAAAATACTCCACATAGTAAACTTAAGAACACATGAAAATCATTTTTTCATTTAAACATTCAAAGGTAAACGTCCAGTGAATGTAAATTTCATTGAAGGACTGACTTTGTTCTTACGAAAAGTAGTTCACACAGCATCTGTACCTAAGTGAGGCAGCCTATATGAGTATTGGTGTCACATTAAAACACTCTTGAAGAAGGCAAGGGGAGACCACATTGACTACCTATTCCATGATCATGATGTGCTAAAATAATTATACTGGTAATGGAAAATACAGTACTCAGCCCTCTAGTGTTGTGCCCAGCAGGGATGGTGGTAAGACCATCCTGGTTACCATTCCACAAAATTCTTACCCAACAACCAAAGAGAAGAAGATGACGCAGGAAACTAGAGTAAGAACCTGGAATGTTAGAACTATGCTTAGAAAAGGGAAATTAAAAAAAGTAAAGTTAGAAATGAAGAGGTCCAACATTAACACTCTGGGTCTATGCGAAGTACAATGGAAGGATGGGGGGGCTTATGGAGTAATGTGTGATTCATATTCAGTGGAGGAAATGATAACTAGAGATGGGTTGCTATAGAGCTGGACAAGATAGTGGGAAAAGCCGTGATAGCCACTGAGCTAATAAGCGACTGGGTATAGTCAGTAGAAATTAAAGCTGAAAGCTGAACCAGTAAACACTGTTATAGTTCAGGTGTACCTCCTTACAAGCGATTACAGTGAGGATGAAATCGACGTAGTATATGAACAAAAAGAAGAGGTAATTAGAAGGGTGAGAGGTAGTAAAATTCTTATTGTAATGGGAGACTGGAATGCTGTGGTTGGGCAGGGCAAAGATGGGAACAAAGTAGGAGAGTTTGGATCAGAAATAGAAATGACAGAGGACAAAAATTGATAG
Organism: Pachydiplax longipennis; assembly: GCA_036926295.1. Lineage (NCBI taxonomy): Eukaryota > Metazoa > Arthropoda > Insecta > Odonata > Libellulidae > Pachydiplax > Pachydiplax longipennis. Next base: position 864,426 of record JAVFKF010000028.1, on the reverse strand, counting down.
ATTTTTGCAGGAATAACCTGTATCACCAACATCCTCTTGTCAGCACCACAACAGATGAAGGTACAGATGGAAAAAGCCAAGTGACATGGATAGGTACCAAATTGATTGCATTTTGGTAAGAAAGGGGTTTAGAAATAATTTTAAAAACTCACAAAGGTAATCAGTCACAGATATAGACTCGGATCATAGTACAGTAATGATGAAAGCTGAGCTAAATTTTTAAAGATCTATCGTGCAAAAAGGCACCCAAATGGAACATAGAAGCCCTCAGGGGTAGGGAAGCTAGAGAGTTTCAAGAGTCAGTTAACATGGTTCTAGATAGTAAAGAAAGGGAAATGACCGTAGACAAGGAATAGGAAAATATCAAAAATAGCATCAGAGATAGTGCCCAAAGAACCTTTTGGAGGGTCAAGCAAACCAATATTAGGAAACCATGGGCGACGCTAGAAATTATAAATAAAATGGAGGAAAGAAGGCAGATGGAAAAGGGACAACACAGAACACAGGTGTAGAATGTACAGGGCACTGAACAATGAACTGGGGAGGGAAACAAACATAGCAAGAGAATTGTGGTGGAATGGACAGTATAATGAAATAGAGAAGATGGCAGAAAGTGGGAGGGTCGACCAATTATATAGAAAAAAGAAACACTTCACTACTTGACACTTGAATATGTTGAAGAATTATATTCTAAAGAAATAAAAGTTGGTAGGGAAGTAGTGAAGTCAGTAAGATATTCAGACAACAAGGCTATGTGATTCTGAAAGGGGTTTGCTAATCCTAGTAAATGCACTAAATGATAAAGAAAAAGAGTTTGCAATGAAAGTAAATGTAAGAAAAACTAAAATAATAATGAGATTTTCCAAGGGAAAGAAAGCTGAGGGTGGATGGGGATAAACTAGAACAAGTAGAACAATTTCTATATTTGGGCAGCCTTCTTTCTAAGGGTGGAAGATGCTCAGGGTTAGAAAAAGGATAGCATTAGCGAAAAAAGCATTTCCGAAGCGAAGGGTAGTGATGACGAAGAGTCTTGACAAGAGAAAGAGGAAAAGATTAGTGAAATCCTTGGTGTGGAGTGTAATGTTGTATGGGTGTGAAACGTGGACGTTGAGAAAAGAGGATGTCAAAAGATTAGAGGATTTGGAGATGAGGGTATGACATAGAATGGAGAAAGTAAGTTGATTGATAGAAAAACAAACAAGGAGGTGCCAGAGATGGTTGGGGAGAAGATGATGTTACCTGAAGTAATTGGAAATAGACAAAAGAAATGTGTGGGTCAAATATTGAGGAGAGGGATTGCTGAGATAGAGGGAAGAATGCTGGGGAAAAGGAAGAGGGGAAGACAAAGACAAAAGATGTTTAATGATTTATAGGTTGGGATGAGTTACCAAGAAGTGAAGGAGATGGCATTAAACAGAGAATGGGAGGACACAATAAAACTGTAAGGTAGAACACTCACATATAATCATTGACAAACATATGTACACAACAAGAACATAAATCCCATATAAAACAAATTTCAATAGTTTTAATTATAAAATGTACCATTTTATTAGACATTCTATAAAAAAATTGTAATGCCAAGGAATTTTTACAACACAAAAAATTAAAATCCTGAAAAACCCACATTCCTTACTCTCCCAATTGGAACTGCACATGTGCGAATTTGGACAATACATGAAATTTTACATCTCTTTTGACTTTGCTTTTGAGCTTCAGTAGATCGATGCTGTTAAATAATCCAAAATTTCCAAATTGGTGACAACTAGATTTTGTAGAAGCCCTTGTCTACAACTCATGGTTTCGATCTCAAGCATTTACAAAATCGGCCCCCTAATCAATAATGAGCACCATTATTAATGGTGTTTATTGTTCAAACACAGTAAAGTAGAGGCTATTCAACTACTGTCAAAAGTGAGCTTGTGACAAAGGGATTGTGTGGAAAACCAACAATTCCAATGAAAAACCAAAATAATAATAATGAAAACAAAACTTGAAATTCAGCAAAATTAAAAAATTTAAAACAAATTTAAGGGGGGCAGACTTTTATTTTGTTGTAAACAGTATTTTTGTTACATCCCAACCAAAGTATTTTTTGTCATCCACACTATAGGATCTTCAGGTGTTTTGGTCATTAATTATCTGTATTGTTGTAACGTATCACAGAATTACAGAAAAGGCTGCAATTGGAAATGCTTATGCAGCCTTAGACACTGCAAAATATTAGTCATAAATTTACTTGTTTGCCTAAGTTTGAATAAGATAAAACATTTATAGTGTAGATTGATTACACTTTCAATATGCTTTTGCAACATTCTTCATCAATTTAATTAATAAATAATGTCAGTCTGCATATTTCAAAAATTAATAAAAAGATTTCACAGATTAGTGAATGAGGAGTAGTCATCAAACAGCAGAAGCATAGAACTGCTCTGAAGGAGACTAAAGAAATGAGAGCAATGTGGATGTGGGTGGTTGATGGCTATATTGTAATTATTATTACCACTATCAAAGTGGTAATAATTGGTAAATGGACCAATGAACAGTTCATTATAGGAGGAATTTTGAGTTGCCTGTACTTGTTATATGCAGGATAATTAAAATTTGCAACCATAGGAGAACTTATCTTGCAAAGGGCTGAATTTGGATGCATGGGTGATCACAACTAAATAAACTAAATAACACTGTACGACTACTATGGAGGAAAACAGCAACCAATAAGGAGATTTTTACAATAACAGTAGAAGAAGAAGGTGAACAGAACAGAATAAGAATAAACAAAAAGCTGAGTGTGAGGTTGAGAGAAGTAAAAATGTAAATCTCTGTTATCTCTATTGTCCTTTACTCTTCTTATAGATAAATTAGTGAGAAAAACTTAGCAAAACATTGAGAATGAAAAAACTTAGATGCCTTTGTAAGCTGAGAATGCTGTATGCTATGTACTCCCACGAATAAATACAAATACTGGCTGATAATATGGATTATGTTACACAGAGACTAGTTATGACAATAAATATAGCCAAAGCTAAAAGGGTAGTTAAAGAAAATGAGCAGTGAATGCTTAGAATATAGACAATTCTACAAATAGTTCAAAAAATCACCACTCATTCTGACACAGGGTGTTGCAGTAATTGTGGTGACCACTGTACTTAGGTTGAAGACTTTGCAAAAAATTAACAACAGATAGAGTACAATGTAGTAAAGAAAAATAAAGCATTCACTGGAATTACAATGATACTGCTTATTTTACATAATTTTAATGGACTCATAAAAGTAAATATCATTGACCAGAATGTTATTTTCCACTCAATGTGCATTTTCATTAAATTTATTCAGCAAAAAACATACTGAGATAACCATATGACCCAGCCTAAAGGACACATCAACCCAAAAAATAAATCACTTTGAATAAAAGAAAAATACTTTTATGAATATTCAATGGAGCAGGATTACTAGGAACCAACCTCAAGCAAACTTTGTCTAACACAATCAGAATTGTGATGATAAAGAATATAATCCAAGGCTGAAGGTTTGAAAATAACTCAGTAAAACTGCTACCTTTGTCATTTTAAACTCTCAAAGGAGGTCATTTTCTTAAGTTCCTGCATTGCATTAGAAAGGAGTTAAAAATGTTATATGAAATGGGGAATAAAGATACGATTCTCTAAGAAAAAAATAGGAAAAAATTCTAAACATTAATACAATATAATAATTTTCAGTACCAAAGGACTCATCCACCATAATAATATTTTCCTACACATGTGGCAACTCAAAAACATAATAAAACTTTCAAAGTTACACCTTATATTCTAATTTTTAGGCAAAAAATGAAAACATATATCATACATACAGGGTGGGCCATTTAAACTTTTGATTATAAGATCGTGTGCACTCATAAAAAATACTTAAGTACACAAATATTTTTTATTAATTTTTTTGTTTGATAGATTGGAGTCTCCGATTTAAGAATCAGAAACAATTCTGCTGAAGTGGCTCCCTCTGCTACCCTTACAGTAAGCCTTCCTGTCACTCCGATTCTTAAGCCAATTTTGGATGATTTTGCCGCCTATCTCACTAATAACAGTCACAATGTTGTTATAAAGCTGTAATTAATTGTCTTTGGATTATCCGTATAACCGATCCTTAACGGCACATAAAGAAGTCTAACAGCCTCAAATCACAGCTGCATGCAGGCCAATTGACACCTCTAAAACAGCTATTTAAGCAGTTGTTAAATTTGATGTCTAGGAGATCGACGGTCAGTCGGCTTGTATGGCACGTGTTACTGTCTTGTTGAAACCAAAGGTCATCTTCATTCATAGCGTCATAAAGCCACTAAAAGTTATAAAACATAGCTCTGTAGTGGTTGCCATTGACAGTAAAGGTGTTTCCACCATCATTTTCAAAGAAAAATGGACCAATTATGCCACCTCTCCCAAAGCACACCAAACTGCAACTCTTGGAGGATGCATTGGCCTCTCTACAATTGCGTGTGGCTATTCCAAACCCAAAATCCAGCAATTCAGCTGTTTACAAAGCCCCTGAGATGGATATGCACTTCTTCTGAAAAGATGATTTTTCGAGCAAAATCAACATTATTATCGAGCTGGTCTACGGCCTACACAGTGAACTGATATCGAAGCGAATGGTCATTTGTCTCTTTCTCCTGAGTAATTCTGACCTTGTAGGCAAATAATCCATGGTCTTTGTGCAGTTTTCTTCTCAGGCTGGTGTGACTAGTGTTCAATTGCTGCGATTGGTTTCGAGCTTATGGATTCAGTCTCACAGTATGGGCCACAGCCTCAATATTCTCGGGCGTGAGCTCTGGGACTACTTCTGCCATCCACTAGCACCCATGCCTCACCAAGTTTCTTCACCAATTTGCATATAGCGAGTGAGGTGGGTGCTTTATCACGACCAAAATCTTTTCAAACATTGCACAGTTTCGGCCATGCAACAATGAATTTAAATATAAATTTTCAATAATTTAAAGCACTTTTTAAGGGTAAATACGTTAGTTTCAAGCCATGAAAGGTTTGACTGATGAGCTGTCAAAAATTTGGGTCTACAGCCCGTTTAGTGTTGCCATACGAGCAAATTTAAAAAGAAACCAACAGATAGCCCGCGCAGTAGAAACATAATCAATATAGGTTATGTTTATATCAATGTATATACCAACGTAACCAAAAATTAAGATTATAAAGCATACATGTAAACATAATCAGTGGAGTATCTTGTGTTGGTGGCACCCGCTGTGGTAGTTCATGGTGTCATCCCCTCATTTTATACATTAAGATCACATAAAAAATTTATACGTTTTAATTTTGATTTGAATTATGGTTTATATAACACTCAAAATAGTGCACACTGAGATACAGATATAGTAAATATAAAAAATGAAATTAATTTTAATTAATAATATGTTATATTAGAACTTACCTTTAATAACTTTCGAAGCTGCAAATTTATTAATTATTTCATCAAAATTGATATCTTTGACAGATTCGCTCAGCTAACACGCCTCTGCTTAGAATGATACATTGTATTTTATTGCCATAGGTACAATGAATGAATTAATTTTATTTTAAAGATAAAGATATCGATACTCATTTCATTAATAAGGTTGGTGAAAAATAAGATTTCGATACACATAAAAAGTGTTTAGGTGTCTTAAAGTGTGCAACTAGGAAGAATCCCAAGGAGAATCAGACATGTGAAAAGACTTACCTTGGAATGACACTGAATTCATCCTCCACTATGTGCTTCAAAAAGTAGAAACAGAAAAAAAAGATTTCTTCGCCCTTGCTAAGCCTATCTTCCAAATTATGGCCAAACAGCATCCAGTCATAGGCTATAGTGAAATACAATATTTGAGCAGGGTTTAATGAGTGATGAACAACACCATCTGCCCATAAAGAGAGCCTTAGAAGAGAGATAAAAAGAGGAGTACGGTCCCAGCCACTGATGCAGTGGATTAAAAGACCGCTACTGTTCTCCTGCAGATAGCGCAACAGGAGCTTAAGGTAATTCTGGGTTAGCTTAACAAGGTCCCATCCCTGAAAAAGTAATCATTCATCTCAGTTAACAATGTCTTCTCCAAAAATTTCATACATTTACTTGAAAATGATAATAAAATAGTTTGAAGAAAATTTAAAAATACACAAAATGTTCTAAAATAATGCAAACTAATACAAAATAAGGGATAGGATTAACTAAAGAAAGTGTTGCATACTGATGGAAACAATAATAATTTCTCACAATACAAGCAATTTACTGATTGACATCATAAAATGAACGTGATGCGCACACAAAATTGAATTTTGTGCTAAAAGACATTTTAAACTTCATTTCAAGAAAATGATTCCTAAAAATTCGACCTTCACCTGCAAATTAGCAGCTGCTATTTCATTTGTGGTTATTAATTAATTGGAAAATGTTCTTTAATTAACCATTTATAATATTTTTCTTTTTTGTAATTTATTCTGAGACTGGTAAGAAGAAATAATTCAGAAGAACATAGCAATATCTCAGAAATTAGAAAATGTACCACTACGTAACTAAAGTTAACCATACTAAAATCTACAGTTAAATTTTCACTATTATTCAAGAAGAAAAATGAGGTAACTTAATTATTTCACATCAAAGTTGTACAAATCAAAATTCACCTTATATTGCTCCCAATCAATTCTTAACTGGGAATGGACGGAATCGTGAGGAACTCCAATATTAGCATCTACGTGAGCTTGCCTCCAATCAAATACAAGGCCTTCTGCTGAATAATCATTGTCCCGATATTCTTTGAAAAATTCACATCCAGGATAAGGCAAAGATATAATAGTAAAATCACTGTAACGGTTTTCTTTATCAACCTTTTCAGAAGATGTAACACTGTAAAAAGTTAGGGATCAAGAATTAATAGCTTACCAATAAGACATGAAGGAAATGAAGCACTCTTTTCTAAAGCTAAAATGAATCATTTTCCAATTCTATGCATTGATAATACTCAGATGTTGATGTATTTAAATACATATATACATATGTATATATAAACTCACTTGACACCAAATTTAACTTTCTTTTTTTCCACCATGAAATCAACTATTGTGCCCACATTCAAGGTTTTCAGTAACCGGATGTCCTGACTTCTAACACGATCAAAAAGTTGCCATTCACTCTGAGTTTGTGGAACTACAATTTCATCTTCAGAATCACTATCAGCTGCATTCTCAGAGCCAGAAAAAAAATAATCAAATCCAGACCTTCCATATATTTCAGGTCCACCAGAAAGGGTAGCAGACCTAAGGATTGAAAATCATTAGAAATATATTGGTAAACTCACCGAATTTACTTTAATGCAAATCTTGCCGGAATTAGTTCCAAGAAAATCTCCCACATGACAACACCAAAATAATCCACTTTATTTTCCTTCTTATTTGTGAATGGTTTGTTCAATTTTTAATCAAAAAGTGGATTTTAACTGTAAATAACCTTAGAAATTGAGCATTTCCGAAAATAAATTTATTCTTTCAAAATTTTCATTTTTATTAAAAAATTTTGTCTTATAAAGACTCTTTTCAAAAATTAGTGGTAGTTAAAATGAAGAAAGTTTTTTTTAAACACATTGCAATAATTATTTTTATAAATTAATACATAGCTTGTTCAGGAGTGTTTTGAAGAAGTAATAGAAAAGAATTCTGCAATATTGCAACGCTGCCTCTGGAAGTGCATTTGACAGGAGCACACACTAAACCCCTCTCCTAAGAATTCGTTTCTCCCAAGAGGATAATGTGAACTTCTAAGTGAAAACAAATCAGGGTCGTCTGGTTTCTGAGAGCATACGATTATCACTTTCTTGACCACCTAACCTAGTCTTTGAAGAATTTTGAGCAATGAGCTTGAGATATTCTACCATAGGCTCCAAAATTCTTCGTCTGTCAGCAAAAAGAAAGCAACGTGGAGTAATAATTACAAAATTAAAAAAGCAAAGCAACATATTAGTTTATTAATTTAAATAAGAAGTTTAGAGCAGTCATATGATATTGAGTTCTGAACTTTTACCTAGCGATAATTACAGTTTTCATTATTTTGACAATTAGGCTCCGCAAAAAAGAATCTATACGTATCTTAATTTACATTCACTCTTTCAAGACTGTGTTCTGGGACCACTACTTCTTATTTAATTCTACAAAAGAAAGTTTATCTTCAATCAATCAAAATGAACTATACGTGCATTTTTTGTGAAAGCATTTTAGAGTAAAAATATTCCTCTCTTAACACGCAGCATATTTTAGGGTATCTGAGGAAAACATCCAGACCCATTTCACCAAGGCTTCCAAGGGAAGACCCCGGCAGCGAAGGACGGTTATCAGTTAACATGACATTACCCAGGTAATTCTAAAATTAAAGCTTGAATCCAAAACCCTGAAAACCCAGGTAGAGTTCCATTTATTATGGCCCATAATATTAAACTATAGTTCATAATTTTGAGTTTGAGTTCATAATTTGAGACTTCACTTATAATTTTTACTTTCAGTAGTTAGTTGTCTTCCACTAAATTCATTCCACCACAGCCTTCTCAAATGAGAAAAGTTCCCTTTCCACAAAAAATAAGAAAAAGTTCATATTATTCTTCTCAAAATTTATTTTGGAAACCATGGTCATCCTGATTAAAGCATAAGGACAAAAAATGCTACTCAACTGTTTGATGTGCATTAACTAAAAGTCTGACACAGAATTCAATTACACATGGAAATATTATGAAAATATTGAGACACTGATAGCACCTTCAAACACTATCAACAGTTACTCACCTACAAATATATTTTCCTCTGTAAAGAATAACTGGAAGGGGAAACCTAGCTCGACATCTAGCAAATCGTGCCTTGCTAAAAAGATCACGAAGTTTAGCAACATCATACATGCTCTCATATATTGTGCCTGTAGCACGCTGACAGTCGCTTGATCTCACAGTTCCATTGGAAAGATTTCCTTGACTTCTTTCATACTCTAATATAATTAGCTGGCTTGGATAATGGGCACTAAGATCACCTGCACAGTTGTTAATTACCTGTAACGGTTTTAATTAACAATGAAAAAGAATATGAATGCAATTTTTAAATACAATAAATATTGCAATGCTTTTTACATTAATACATACATACATTCAACATAAAAGCACATTGTATTTTCAGGAAAACAAATTTCAAGATTGTATGTATCTTGAAGTTCAATTTAACTTAAAAATACATCAATAATTGATATATTCAAGTTACCTCAAGTTCAAACAACTTCCTGGAAGGAATAACATCCAAAGAAAAAAATGTATAACTTTCATGAGAGATTCCATGTGTCAACCCATTGATGAAACCAGTAAAAAAACACTCTAGTGAAAATTGATTTCTTTGAAGAAGTTTGAAGGAACTCTTATGTGACTGTACAATAACATAACTGCTACAGTCATTCCCAATTTTAAGCATTTTTATATTGAACAATAAATTTTTTTTAAATATACCTCTTATGAATACTTTTCCTTTGCTTATATGTATGTGAAGTTGTTTTTAAATTTAGGAGAAAAACAACATAAATTTTTAATCTTGTGTGTGTGTGTGTATATATATATAATTACATACACACAAAACTCATAAAAACATGCGTAGCATATAGGCATCAAATAATAATTACATCTAAAGATATGCATAGAAAATATGGGGTTTAAATTAACACTGTCTCAATTGTAACATTTGTATATCACATGAGAGTAAAGAGAGCATTTACTAGTTTACCTGAAAAAGTAGTCTTAATTATATAACTGACTGGATAATTTATCTGATATAGTAGATGAATACTTATGAATCCAAATGATTCTTTCCAACATCATGACTGCATTACTAATTTTACTGGACAAAACTTAAATAGTTCTACCATAACACTAGTTATTTAATTTATTTATTTACTGAATTAAAACAAGTAATTTAAGGTAAATTTCAGTGAGTCTTAATGGCTATTAAAAAACATTTTCAGACTAAATAATCACAATTTATATTTGTAAACAAAATTAAACCTGAGATATGAAGAGCAAAATTACAAAAAAAAATCCCTTTAAAATGCTATCCTACATGGATTCTTCACCCTCCAGAGCCACTTTATCCATCTGACTGCCATCTCCTCTTCCCTCATCTGCCAACCCTTGTTTCCAATGAAAAATTTTGTGAGAAAAAATTTAAGATTTCACTAAGCAGACAAATCCCATTAAAACTGTCAGAATCTTACTGACTCTGATTTAGAGTTAGATCTTCCCAATAAGTTTTGTCTAAAGGCTAAGTCCTTTATCTATGTTTCCTTCCTTTGCAATCTCAAACATATTGAATGAACCAGAAAGGGATTGCAGTGTTTCATGGGCTGTTGACCAAAGTCTTGGCAACATTATGCACTGTGTTGTGCACCCCTCTTACCACTGCTGTTTAAAAGTCTTATTTTTTGCTCATTGTCTATCCCTATGGTAAAAATTGCTTCATTGTAGAATGAAAGAGGAAACAATGAAGTAACAAGGAAGCTGATTCTTCAAAAATTGACAAGTAAGCACTGGTATTGCACAAGAATACTTAACAAGATTTCCCATACTTAACTGTGGCAAATAAAATAAAAAAAGTACCATTTTTTTCGTAAGATGAAAAGCACAAACTTAAATATTAAAGAGCTAAAATATCCTTCCCTTTTGTTATAAAACACAAAAGGAATACAAAATAAATAATCATTATAACAGCTGCAGACTAAATTTTATACAAGGATCATATTTACTAATCCTCAATCAGTATATTAATATTCTTATATGGGTGTTTTCTTGCATTGTGAGTTTTTCTCCATTAACCTGAAGTTGAGGAGTTTTTCTCCCACAACCAGAATCTATATATTAGTTATTATTTATCTTATTTTTTATAATTCCATTTGTAATTAGATGTAAGCTAACTATAGTTCATAATTTTGAGTTTATTTTAAACATTTTACGTAGTATTAGTAAAGGTTGGGTGGAAGAGAGGCCATACTGGCCTAACCCTGCCAAAAGTGTAAAATAAATAAATAAATACACTAATTTTCTATCCCGGACACTTTCTCACACTAAATAATTCATAAATATGATTCAAGAGCTTCAAGGACTATCTATCTTAACCTTTAAACATAAAATTGACATGTTCCAGTCTAACTTTGTGGAATTTACAGCGTGCTCTTTTTACTTTAATCATAAACTAAATCAATGACTAATTATCAACTATGATAAGACAAAACAATTGGTGTGCAGTTTGCATGATCTCAATTGTGGTAATGAGTCAGTCAACTCTTGGGCATGCATATAGATTACAAGCTTCAATGGGATAAACATATTGAACTGCTTGGCAGCAAGCTTTCCAAGTGGTTCTATGTATTAAGGAAACTCAAGTTCCTAATACCCCCGAACATCTTAGAAGTGCTTATTCTGTGTTATTTCATAGACGTCTTTACTACAGCCTCCTTCTCTGGGGCAATAACTGATGTACGGCAAATATTTCTTTTACAAAAAAAGCAATTAGAATAATGTCTGGCATAAATTCTTGTAAATCATGTAGACCCAGATTTAAAAGTTTAAATTATGACAATCTTTAGCCAGTATATCTATTACTGTCTATTATATGTCAAGGAGAATGTTAATAATTTTACTCTAAGATCAAATGTGCATACTTTTAACAGCAGACAAAACAATACCCTTAATAAAGATTATCTAAATCTGGTATCCATTTTCTAGTCAAAGGCCTTCAACTTTTCAATTAACTACCTCAAAACATACGTGATTTGGACATTAAAAGATTCAGGGTTTTTGTTTAATTTTCTATCATGTAACTCACTCTGTATTCACTTGACAATTTCCATAATTTTAATTTTGTATTCCTCTTTTGTTTCTTATTTGCGATCCTTGGGATTGTTTCTTTTGTTTTTGATTTTTCAACAATGTCTTTGACTCTACCATGGAAGTTAATGAGACAAATAAAGCTTATTATTATTATTAACAGCAGTAGTATTGTTGAAGGTGCTTCAACAGCTGAGGTAATTTTGCACATGAGGGCTCCCTTGAGGAATCAAACCTGGGACACCAAAGATAAAAGCAATACTCATTTGGCTACTCAGGAGCCCAAATATGAATAATGGATCTACTACTGGTCAACTAGAAAAACTAAATTACCAACTAAAAAAAAACTAAAATTACCAGCACAGTTTGAAATTATGAGAGGTGGCACATTTATTATAACAAATAAAACTCATAACATCTATCGTATATACCCAAATGATAGTCATGTTTTTCAGTACATTAGTTAAGACTGAATTTAAGATTTTATTTGAATACTTATTCCTTATTGATGACTAATTTAGATCAAATTGTAAAGCCCAAAATATTGTATAACTCATAACAGGTCCAAAATATGAAGATGAATGGTTATTTACATATAATTGTACACACCAAGATACACATTATATTAAAAACTCTCACTGACTAATCATAACCATGAGTGATTTGCTTTTGTAAATATTCAGCCTTCCTCTTTCCCAGCCTTAGTACATACAGTGTATGTACTAATTGTATACACTAGCTGATAATCTATTCTTGATGATAAAGTACATAGAAGCAGCTAGCTGCTTAGCATTACAGTGATTGAGAAGATGTGCCACTGCAAGAGCCTTCAATACTAACCAGATGTGATAATATGTTCAAGATCTGTGACAAACTTTTCCTTAATCTTTCTCTGTGTTTGTATACAGAAAAGTGTCTCCATTTTGACAGCCATAAAGTGCAGGCCAAGTAGTACATATATCATATACTATACTTGGGTACATGTGATACACATACATACAGATGAATATGTATGAATTTTATTGTAAGTACAAAAAATTCTGGATTTTCTAGCCTCAAATTAAGGGGTTGACTGAACATGACTGAATATTCTTTGGGTATATATAGTAGTTTTATCCCATTTTAGAAAAAAAGAAAGCACACATTAAGGAGAAATTCTTTCATTCATTCATTGAATGCAAATAATCAAAGTCAATTTTAATTTTTGAATTAAGAGCATATGTAGTATATATTTAAAGCCAAGTACATCTTTTAATTGAATATGCAAATTTAATTTAAAACTGAATAAATTAAACATTTTTAATAAATTTATATTTCTCTCGTTTTAAAGACAAGACATGCATGAATACAATGTAAAATTTCCAAATAATTGACAATATTCTAAAACAGGAATTAATTAAATAATATTATTGAATGTAATCAATCATTTTCCACAGAATGTATTCTATAATATAGAAAATGCAGATATTGGAACATTCCAGTCATATTTGATATCTTCCAATTAGTAATATACTGACATACATGCTAAAGCAAATTTATAGTCTTACTCTAAGTTAACACCACAGGTTATGCAAAGAAATATTAAAAGTTTGTACATTATCATGTTTCAATATCAGTATTTTTATTTTCATGTAACAGCACAGATTCGTGGATTGAAATTAAGTTCTATCCTCACTTATAAAATTAGGTAACTGCTTCAGAAATTATTACATAAAACATCAATAAATAGGATAAATCTTTGGATAAATTTCTCTTAATTTGAGACTATAAAAACGTTTTATTCATTTACTCTGAATTTCACTGACTAAATTAAGTATTAAGTAGAATTCATCTAAACAAAAAGTTTTTCATATATTAGTGAAGAAAATTTTGTTTTGAAGCTGAAATCCTGGTTCTATCTTTTCTTGTTCCTATGGTGCTCATTTGGCAGGTCGAATTTCTCAGATATTCATTTCATAATGTGTGGAAATATAAGATGTTCCATTACCTGCATAAGTTATTTAGAAACCAATGATAACTGCCTATTAACAAGAATATATTTACTTACAATGTGATTGTAGTCAAGTGACACCAGATCCAAACACTTCTGCATCACATCTTCTCCCTACGGAAACAAACTTGATTACGAAATATAACCATAGCATTTCACTACACTAAACGTCCTAGTGTTTAATGTACATATAATAGGCACAAAAACATATCATAGTGAAATTTTGACATTTATGCATTGTAATAAACATTCAAGCGACTGATTGATCACAATGACTTCCAAAATTCTCTAAAGTCGAATATTCACCGATGATTATGACTCTGACAGATTCCTCTGACCGAGTCAATGAAAAGATCGAAGATGCTTTCTATGTTATACAGCAAAATTATGACCATTTTTAATGAATATGAAGAGTAAATTTTCTTCATGCACCCTATTAAATATTTTTAAAATATAAGAACATATAAAATCCCAGGAAATCTTATTGGATTGGCGAAGGAAAATTATGAGACAAAAAAGTGCACACAGAAAGGTATTCCCAAATGCAAAACGAAACAAAAAGGATGACAGAAAGAAAACAAATTTTTACAACGCTGAAAAATATTCGGAAGAGGTGCCTATTATCAAAGTCAGGCACTTCTATCATGTTAATATGATTGCGTACATGAAACAGTCGGAAACAAACCAGATGAAATAAAGCAGAGCACGGTTGTTTCGCGAGCGCGATTCACTTGAATCCATCCCAGCAATAGTTCATGATATAGGTTGTTGAATATCCAAAATCAACGATATTCGGTAAATTTCAGAGCTATGTCAAGAACAAATAAGAAATAGCATAGTCTCCAGACAAGATTATGGGTTAAGATAATGAGGAACATGAATTTGAAGCAAATGATATACTTCAAAGGCTATCAACGACTTCCATCCGCGGAAAGTCATTAATGCATAATTATCCATCATCGTACATTCATTGAAGCAGTAAGTTACCTTTAATATCACAAAATGAATTATTAAAGGACTTAAATGAACAACATAGACGAAAATCACATACCTGCGTATCCGTATCTTTGGCCTTGTATGTGTTTTTGGAGAAGTATTCCAATATTTTGTGAATGTCCTCTTGGCTAATTTCTTCCATTTTGGTGAAATATTTTCCAAATAACAACAATTTACGTAGTTCGAATTCATGAGTCTGTCCTTAAAAACAGACACGCCACCAAACTACCCACATCAGTATCAATGAGCAAGGCACATGGACCTACAAAGACGACAAACGAAATGCAAATGTTAATAAGCATGTCGCTGGCGATGTCGTCAACAAGTGGAGAGTAGGGGTATACCATGTATGATTGCTATCTTTTCTTTAATGTGACCATAATACCTCTTAAATTAGTCATTTAAATTATAATAAACCTCTTCGCTATTCAATGAACTAGATTTCTGTGGTCTGTTATTCGGAATATCAGACTAAAGGTGCTGTTATGTCCGTCAGAATTATTGATGCGTTTTAGATGCAGAATCGGAGTATTTCTAATTCTTCGCAAGGGAGAAAGGTGAAGGCATCTGCACTACACAAAAATTTCTACATTGCCACTATTCTGGGATCATGTATTTGTAGCTTATCTCTTAATGCATTGTTTTTACACATTTAAGTGAAGTTGTTAAACTTCGCCGAAGATATTTCAAAAACGATTACCTCGCAGTTATTGAATAGTTTTTAAGACTAGCTAATTCATTACTTAACCATGTAACTTCTGTATCGATTCCAATAGACGTTTGCTCCGAAGATTAATCAGTTGGTCGCGTTTCTATACTAGTCAGATGGGTGTTGGATAATAAACGTTCGATTCAGCCAACCGCATTATTCTAAATAGAAGCCTCATTCCTTGTATTTCGCATGACTCCTCAGGTATAAAGTTTAAGGCAGAGATAAAGGAAAAAATCTTGGGTTCGTTACGTATCTTTTAAAATGGTATCAATTTGTTTTGGCTCTTGCTCAACTCCATGGAAATGTGTATTTACCACAAAAATTACTGCCGTACCCGCAGCAATTAACAGCAAGGTAATTGTAACCCGTATCTTACATGTACCAATAGCAAACATTTATCTACTCTGCAGTTTAATTCCGAACTGATGTCATGATGTATGAATTCTTATAGTACTTTTGTATTTACGCTGGCAATATAGTATTGCTTTTGCACAGACAAGACACTAGTGTAGTAGAAGATGTTAGATACTAATAATAAGTATATCACTCAATACAGCAAAACTTTGGGTGTAGCATCATCATAATCTTGGATATCTAAAATTGAATCTTATGAAGGAATTAGTAAAGAGCTTAACCAACTAGATGTTTTATCCCAAATAGGAAAAAACTAAGACTTAAAACTAAAATTACATTTACTTTAATTTACTTATTGGTTATCTTATATAATACTGACTGCAAAATTATGAAAACATGTGATCAATATCTGCTCAGAAAATTTTAAAGGTATTAAATTAATAAAAATCAACTCATGGAATTCAGCTCTGGGGTTATTTAGGGTATTTTAAACCCCATGCTTAATGAATAGATGGACTTTCAGCCTCTATTAACATTATCGCTTGACAATCAATTAAATATACGACCCCTATACCAGTTTTCCTATCCAAACCGGCCATAATTTTTGCTAAGCATACACTGATGATTTACAGATTAATATTAATAGGTAAATAACTATTAACATAGAGCCCATTAAAATGAATTTTCCAGAATGGCATCAATATCAGGAAGTCTGTTCAAATTTTTATTTTTGATTCATGTTTAAAGATGTTTGATAATAATGTGCCTACTATAAAACTTGTTGTTAACTTTGTGTATTGTTGTATATGAAGTAGCTAGATCCTCTATTTGGCATATTTTCCTCCTTTTTCTTCAAACCAAAGTCATACTGCTACCACTAGTTCAATGTATATTTAAAGATGAGGAAACATTATCTAAAGTGAGATCTTTCCAAGATTTTCTCAATTGTCTGAATACCATAAATAATATGATTGCCATTAAAATACTCAACATTAAAATTTATTTTTCAAAGAAGTAGTAGTTTCTTTCTTAAACCCAAATTATTACTCGTTAATTAATTAGTTAATTTTTGTGCTAATATGGGATATAAGAATGTAATGCATTTTTCAGAAGTTCAAACTAAGGAAGAATGGATTATTATATCAAGGACAAAAAACTTTTGTATCTTCCATTACTGATGAGAAACCTCATAGAATCTATGAATGAATGTAAAATATTCATTTGCAATGCTTCCATACTGTACAGTTGAAGAAATAACACACAGGTGACAATATGAAGGGAAATTAAAAAAGCATCCTGCATTCAAGATACTTTAGTTGAAAGAAGGAAATAATCTTTTGCAAAATCAATAATACAATTATGTTTTGACAATCAATATTTATTCTCCAAAAATATGATGACATATAGACACTTAATTGAAAATAGTGTAAGGTAAACCCTTCTGTTATTACAACAAATATGTAGAGGCAAAAATCTGATGTTCCCTTGAATTAAAATCAATGGATCACAAAGTAAAAGAAAAAATGAAATACACTTTCAGTGAATATTAACATAAGCAGAATTTTTAGTATGAATTCAACTGTTTCAATTCCATAAGCATACAGTGAAATCACCACTTTATACTCTTTAATGAACTCTATTTAAAATTAATATCTTCAGCATGATCATCACAACCTTAACAAGCAATAACTTAACTAAGAAACTTCATACATCTGCTTATAACACTCCTCATGAAAATCTCTATTTTTATAAAAACCTATAAAAATATTGAAATATCTTTTGTATCACTGATTCGATATGAAATAACCAAGTAGCAAAAACAAATTACATAATGAAATGCTCGTAAACCTCAGTGTAATTCTGTTTAACTTTTTCTGTAAAAACAAGATTTATCTGGAAAACAACTAAAAATCCACAGAGTATGAAGGTCTAAAGAGATTATTTCTATAATAAATTAATAGAATCCCTTTCATCAGACTGAGAATACAATTGAACATTAGTATAAAATCAAAAGCTTCAATATCAACACCAACAAGTAATCAAAAATTCAATTAAGTAATGAAATTTCAAGATGAAGAATTGCCTCTGTAAAGATTAAATATAACACTTGTGTGTAAATACATTTATCTCTCAAAATACATCAAAATTTTACAAATTGAAAGTGAACTGACTAAGCCCTTAAAAGAAAACTTCATCTCCAAAAATTTTCACATAAAAAATAAGATATTTATTTTTAAGATATTTGGGTAAACTCAATCTCAAAATTTCATTCTTAAAATCACACAGAGACAAATACACCACAATATTTGGACGGAATGTTTTCAGAATCTAAATCCTGATGTTTTAGGCCAATTACCCTGACTTTATAAAAGCAACAAATGTTATCAAAATGAAATTAGTCTATAAAAAAGCTGAACAGTAACACTTAAATAACAATCAGCATATACACAGCCATGAAAACAGTAATTCAGATGCATTAGCTTTCTTGTGAAGGCAATGTTAAAATAAAATATAACAAATAAATGAAGATACAATGGAATTATGTCATGACTGTTAACAACATTTGCAGTGTGTGTGTGGGTTCACAGCTACACTTGGTCTCTATCAAAAATGTGTGAGATCACACAGAGGATCAATCTTACATCTTTCATTCACTAAAAGTTAAAGTCAAAGACTTATTGCAGATAACTAATAAAATATGTGATCAATAAAAACCTTGGATAACAATCCAAATGCTAAAGGATAAAACAAATTTTCTTTTCCAATTTTTGTGGCGGAATTGCAGCCATCAGTTGAACATGTGTACCAGCAGGAGCGATAATCAAGTCTGTCTCCTGTCTGACTGCCATAAACACAGTAAGTCCCACGGTCCAAGGATGAGCAGAACCTCTTCGTTTTGAGACCATCTGCAATGGAAAATCATTTGATTGTTATACATGGAAATAATCTAGAGTAAACAAAATTATAGTAACTATACATCCTGTACACGACAATTCTCTGTCATTAGCGAAGATTTTAGTTTTTATGTACCCTAAACAAGCAGGCACTTTGATAACGGAGGGCATCCATATTATATGCTTATATTTACTATAACTTTGACTATCATATGAATATTCTACAAATTTATGAAGTAATGAGTAAGAATAACAAAAGTATAAACTAATCCACTAAAAATGAGTTTCTTACAATAATAAAAATTCAACTATATATTCTTAAAATTATAAATTATTACAATTACTGATTCATCTATAATTAAAAAAGAGTTAGTCCTACAAAAAGTTTCCTGTTTTGGTGTTTATATTATCCTATACCAGTACTAATTGTTTTCTTCATTCTTCCAGGATTAGAAATTAACATCACAATCAAAGTTAACTGCATTACTCAGAAAGGTATGCAATTTAATTAGTTCAAAATGTCAAAATAAAGCAAGCCAAGATCAACGAATTTGTTTTAACTGAGCATAAACAAACTATTATAAAACCCATATCTATAACAATCAGGCAACACTCTTTAATAGGAATTTATTTTTCTCTGGCTACATCGACAAAGAGCAGTTGAAAAATTGTTTCTATCCCATTTCCAAGCATAACTAAGTATCTATTCCATTGAATAATATTGTTAAATAAACAATTAATTCTTACAAGTGAGGTTTATGTAGTATTTGTTGGCCTGACTAGACGAACATGAATATTTACACCAATTAATCATAATTACCTTCATCTCGACCCGTGAACTTTATACAATACTTTGCATCATATGTATCATCACATGGTTTAGGCTGAATGTCTTCGTCTTCTGTCATGAACTCAGTGCACAAGTATGGATTATCAGTATCTGTGGATGTGCACTGGTAACAACTGATGCTCTCTGCTGTAATAATAAAAATGGAACCTAATGAGCAAGAATTCATGGAGCAGCTTTTGATAACAAAGGGAATCTGCAAAAATAATTCTTTTGCTTATTAATTGTAGTCAAGCTAAGATAATTTTACTTCTAACACCAACAATATAATAACCAACGACTGATATATAATCTGAATTATTATCTGAGTTAATCTAAGATGAGGACTATTTAATTTTCCCTTTAGATTGCAATGGTATTCTTATCCATATATCATAAACAAATATTCATCCCCTATATTTTTTGTTGCTTATCTTAATCAACTGAATAAATTTTCTATTCTATTATTGTCATTAACACAGCAGTTAAACTGGTGATAATTAAAACACTCCATTATTTTCGAACAAATTCTTAACAACTATAGTGCATCTTCCTATTACTTCAACAAGCTTCAGAATTTGACTCTATTTACATTTCATTACACATTTTGATACACTAGTTTAATGAGCCGCTCTCAATAGCCTCGTATGATTAAAAACATTAGATTCTTGATACTGCATATTGTTCAACAACACTTAATATGCTCAACGATTTATAGAAAATTATAAAGAATTTAAAATTAATCACGCCGTCACTATAAAACGTCCTGATAAAAAACCGAAAATATTCTAGCTTTATAAAATGTTCTTTTGTAGAATTTGAGATGTATTGTGAATAATTAAAACTGAAAATTATAAACAAAAATTTCGCTGCCAGTAAAATTTCTGACTTCAGCAAGAAATTACGGTAAATTAATTATGGTATGCTCGACCTTAAAATTAAAAATTATAAATGCCACAGAAACAGAATTTTCTCTTCCCAAGAAATGCCGTTAAACACCAAATATTAGAGCAATAAATTTCAGATATCGCTGATATGACGGTGCTCTAATATACTTAGAGAGTCACAGGAAATTCAATGACAAGGATAGCACGGGAGAAAACTTGGTTGAGAATTAATAAGAAAAATGTATGCATATAATTCCAAAGCGTAAAAAGTAATTACTTAACGGCAGATTACATACCTGATTCAAATAAAATTACAAGAACAATAAAAAACACTGCTGATTTCACGACTGTTCCTAACATTTTTGATGTAACCGTTCTTTGAAAGGAAATTTCTGTGGTATCGGTTCCAAGAAGTAAATTTTTCAACATTCAGATGAAACTTGATCCTAACAATCAAGAAACGATGAAAATTAACGGTATAACCAAATTCACATCGCCTCCACACAAATTCAACCTCCTGCACGTTTACACAACTGAACGACGACGCCCAGAAGCGCTTTAGAGCTTCGCTCTTGTTAGAGGACAGGTCTCATTCCCCATTCTCTCCTATTCAAAATGAAAAGAAAGCGTGGCATTTTAGGTATTCTATCACTCAACCAAGGACATGCACAGAGAATTACTCAGTATAGTAGTAAGATATAATTACTAAGTTACTAACGCAGATTCTTATCAATTTGCTCAGTGCCTTTGGATTAGTTCGCAAACACTTGTCACAAATATTTCTGGACAAACGCTGGAAAAATAACATATTAATGGTCCGGAGTTTTTTCCTGAGGTCCGCAACTCTCAGTGGCAAAAATTTTACCTTTCCGTGTGTAGTATTTACATGTAATGACGCCTGCTAACATCGATTTTATTTTAAGGTTAAACGTTCAAATATGAATATTCCATGCAGATGAAAATGTGCAAATATGTTTCCCAAGTTTTTATTTCGAGTGAAGCATAACTTTTCAAGCTTTATGACAGTACTGTGCTCTTTTACACCCATGCCTTACTTGACACATTCATATGGGATACTTTCCTAAAGACAATCTATCATATCATCAATCACAAATGCCAAAATAAAACAAACTAAGACGTAAAGTTATGATTCTCAATCAATACCAGCACCACAAAAAGCCAACAGCTGTAAATTACGTAGAAAACGTAATCAATCCTGCAAACGAAAAATTTTCCAAACGAAACTTTTGTCCAAAGGACTCAAATTTACCTTCCCATATAATAAACCACCCATTGAAGAAATTATAGAAGACATCGAAACTGCCATAAAATACCAGATTCTTCCAAAAACTCAATAACACATTCTACCCTTGAACAACTAAAAGAAAACTTCAAAAATATTTCAAAAAACACAAATAATGACTATAAGGTTATAGATCTCTTAACAATATAGATTTTTTCATCTAAAAGGCAACAAAGCAGTCATAATGGTAAAAAACAATGATATGCTACAAGACAATCTTTACATACTTAACTCCAAGAATCCCCTCAATCAAATGATTGACAAAAATGGATAAAACAACAAAAAAAAAACTCATTGACGAAACTCTCAACCTAAAACTTCATTAGCTAATTGGCTCAATCAAAAATACAAAGAATGGCCTACACATCAAGACTCAAATATTTAAACACAATTCACTTCATGGATCTCTTAAAAAATATTATCTTGTACGAAAATGAAATATTAGTATCCTCTGATGTAAACAATTTATTCCCCAGTACTCCATCAAACACCATGTTAGATTCTCAGAATACTTGCTCCATACACTCCAGATACTATCCAAAGTTACAGAGGAAAACATCTTATTAAGAAGAGAATGCATGAGCCAAAGCTATTTTCAGTTAAACAACACTTTCTACAAACAAACCAATCATACAACTATGGACAATTATTTCTCCCCATTCCAAACCTTTTTAATGACAAACAGTGAAAATCAATGTAGAACCAATTTTGAATATTTTCTGAGAATTTGGTTAAGATATGTTGATAATATTTTGGCAATTTTTGATCTTCTGTAAGAAAAAATTCCCAATTTTTATAGAACTTAAACTCCCAATTTGTATCCAATAAATTCACTTTTAAGAAGAAACTATGCAGATTCTACTATTTTTAGATTTAAAAATCATTAGACAAAATAATAAACTAAAATTTAATATATATTTAAGCCAACACATAATGACATACCACTTAACACCAATCATCACATTCTGTAAAAATAACCCCTTTCCATTCAATGATTATCAGATTACTAAGCATACCAATGAAAAAGATTTCAAAAGAATTAAAATACATAGAAAACATAAACATACAAAATGATTATGACACAACAATAATTCACAACATACTAAGAAAACAATCTCACAGGCTAAAATTGAAACAGAACATTAACAAATGAACAATAAGAAAAACAAAGTAATTCATCTAACATTCGTTTGCACTGGACCTCATTTATAAATTACAACAAACCCTCTCTAAACATGAATTCCAACCTGGCTTTTTCAATAGCAACAGTATAAAAACTTTACTGAAAAACCCTAAAGACAACATTCCCACTACACAAAAATCTGGTATTTACCTTGTAGAGGCTGCAATAGTTGTAACATAGGTCAAAGTAAACAAAAAATGAAACCTAATTTAAAGAACATAGAGCACATTTTAGAAATAATAGATTAAACAAATTAAGTGTAACATTACACATTCAGCATTGCCATAGGCCCATATACTTAGAAGATTAAAAAATGTTAAAAAACATCCAAAATGACTCAAAGTTAGACACATATGAATGTATATTTATACACAAACAACAATGAAGATTGACACAAGTCATTTCCTTCCTTGCCATTGTTTACACTACTCTGTCATGCCACAAAAAATTCCAATGCTCCAGTTATAATTGCAGCGGCATGCACAACATAGACAAACACAACTACTGAATACGAGAATGTGGTTCTCGAAATACATATATAGTGCCCCTGTGTGCTTCCCTGCATTGTTGGACCACACCAGAGGCAGTGGAGGAACTACACCAAAGGTAAGTTCTCTCTATTTCTCTTGAATTTTTGTGACTTAGGGAGTTATTCCATTGAAATTATTATCATAGAAGTCTAACCTTGTCTTGAAACATTAATAATGTTACCTCACTGAATTCCAGTTTCCAAAAATTTGCAAAATGTGATATGTTGTCTTGTGAAATCTCTGTCCTTCTATTACTATCCATCCCGTTTACTTGGTTGTTCCATTCATTTCTTCTCTTGTTCACCCAATCACAATGTTTTCGACAACATGCTTTTCTTGCATGATTGTTTCTTTGATAGTCTTTCCTAAGATACTACAAAGTACTCTCATCTCTGCTGTCTCCATCAGAGACTGTTATATTGTATTAGTGTATTTGTTATAGAGGTCTTGTTTCAGCTAGGTATGCAATTGTCTGATGGCAGCCTTATAAATTCTGGTTTTCATATCTTTTCTAATTATTTTTTTTTAAAGTTTTTCAGAAAAATTATAGTTACTTATTACATACTACCAATTTCTGCAAATAAATGCTATGACTAACATATTCATTATGTTAGCTCTACTAAAGGATTGTTTTTACATACAAAGTTTTACATAAAATGTTAATTTACATAAAGTCAAAGGAGTCCTGACTATTTAACTTTTGCATCTTGTGTTAATTTACAATAGTATATACATTATGATTTACCTTCTGACAAAAATATGACTTTCTTTTTATAATCAACAAGTTACATGATAAACGGATTACATATAGAATTTTAAATATTTCACAATAGTTAAACACAATTATAAAAAATTGACATTGTAGGTCCTGCTAAGACTAAAATGGCTTGTCAGCAGGTGTCTTTTAAACAAAGAAGTAATAATTAACAAAAATATTAAAATCTGTCAACACAATTAAAATTAATTAAAAAGACTATATTTATATATCCTGGAATGACAAATTTAACATCTATATTTACATAATATTAATATTCAAATATTTTACGGCACAGCATTACAGCAAGTACTATAAATTTTGTATTATATTCAGACAGTCCATCACTAGGACTTGTCATCAGGTGCCTGATTTAAAAAATAGAATAACTTATTTTGTATCAATCTAGTTTCAGTAACCATTTTTTCTTTTCTTGTTTTTCTATTGAAATTTTTTCTAATGATTGTAAGCCATGTGGTATATCATTAAAAAGGATGGGAACAGTAACTTATAAATTTTGTTTACCATGGCTATTGTAGTATATAGGAATATCATACCTAACTCTTGGTTTTTTGTTCATATTGTGGTAATAGGTTTTCGTTTTTATATTTATAAGAGTAATAGTTATCCGTAATAAGAATATATTTGTATAATAAGTCCAAACGAAGAAACTTCAGTTTTTTATAGTACTAACTATCAGTTACATCAGTTTTTATCCTCGTTACAAACTTCATAGTCTTGTTCCGAGTTCTTATGGTGCTTCTTAATCTACTTTGAACAGTACCTCCCAAACTGTTATTCCATATTGTATTAATGACTATGCAAATGCCATGTATAGATATTTTTTGTTTTTAAGGGTAGAATATCTTTAATATGATACGTTTATTACGGAATCATTTTAGCATATTGTTTAAGTACATGATGTGTGCATCAAATTTATAATTTTCGCCCAAAACTACCCCTAAATATCTGTGATTGGAAACTTGCTCTATGTGATCACAAACACACATATCTAGCTTAAGTTCTTCGGCATTATGTAAATGCAAGCAATGGTGATTATGAATTTAGACTTTGATACTTCTTTGTTTAACAATTCTCTTAGTTATATGTATGACTATTGTTTTATTTTCATTGACAAGTCATTATCATGACACCATTTACAGATTGAGTTTAAATCTTCTTTGATGAGAGATACAGCGTGTGTAGCCATCAAGACAGCATCATCAGCATACATGAATCATTAACAACAGAAAATAGATTATTGACATGTAGTATATATATATAGAAATGGGCCTAATACTACACAAGGAATTTCTCGGTCTTCACTAAATTGATTACTTAACAACTAATTTCCTACCATGTGAATAACTTTGAAACCATTCATGACAGTTTCCCCTTAATCCTATTTTATACAGCTTATTCAACAGTATTTCATGGTTGACTGTGTCAAAGGCTTTTTTAAGTCAATGAATACTGCAATTATATGATTATCTTGATCAAGATTTTTGTAAATGTAATTTGAAAATCTTTCTAGCAAGTTTCTTGTACCCTTGTTTTGTTGAAAAACAAATTGGTTTTCAGATATAAGATTGAATTTTAGAGCATACCCCATTAAGTGCTTTAATACTTATTTTTCTAATATTTTATCAATGCTGTATAGGATGGAGATAGGCTTAAAGTTTCCATAGTCAATAATCAATCAATTAATGGTATTTAATTGCATGATTTTAGTCTTTATTCTAACAAAGAGCATAATAAAATACTAATGGATAACATAAAATTTAGTAAAAAAAAGAATTTGGTACAAATAATCTTTCAGTTAACAAGAATATTTTAGTCATATTGGGTGTGTTAGTCTTCATAGTGAATTATGCTTAATTGCCTTTCTGTAATTTTTATTTGTAATATGACTTCAATGAACAACAGTTACAAATAAAATAATATAAAATATTTGTCATTATTAAATATACACATGTGTATAAATTTTTAAATAATGCTTCTTCAATAAATTGAATGAATATACATTTATCACAGATAGTTTTGAGTAAAAATTCCCTTATTTGTATGAAACAAAATATATATCACATAGTTTAAACAGTATTAATTTAACACCTATCTAATAGAAACAATCAATATTAAAATTGACAATGGCACATGAAAAATATTAACAATCCATAGACAATAGACATTTCAAAATGTTCATTTTGAAACTAACATCACTATCAATTGAGATGTTACAGTTACAATTTTTTATTAAAACAAAAAAACTACCTAAAGTTGACAGGAGCATGGATGTCTCCGCATAAAGAAGGAACTATAATTATGACGGTAAACTTCTATCATACAGCAATTGAGAAAAACATATCTTCATTAAGATACATTCAGGGTAACATGAATGCAAATCCTATGCCAAAAGAGTAGAGGCATACGTGATTAATGTCATTGACCACCTTTTTGGTTTATCCTATCTTTATCTGAGCATTCAAGGCATTAAAAAATCCCTGAATATACAGGTACAAATTACATGGAATATTAAAAAAAAATATTTAAATGTAAGGATTTTCAAAAAATTTAAAGCTAAAATGGGGGGCAACAATCAGAATCATCTTTCTGCATGCATTCCTCCTTGGATTGAAGAAAACTTATTTTATCCAACTTAAATGAAATATTAACTTCCTCTTCATCCTTCTTACCACTCACATGATTACAAACAGATTGAATATTTTCAATGCAATCATATGATTTCACCATTAATCTTTCATCCACTTTGTTAGTCTCTTTGGCTGACCGGTTAAGGTCACCAAAAGAGATAATACTATCCACGATCACATTATTACTTGGTTCCATAATTGCGTTTTCACCTGCCTTTACAATACTTGGAATCAATTTCTTGTATTCTACCCCATTATCAGCATTCTGTTCAGTTTCTTTCTCTTTTTCCTCACTCAGATTATTTGTGATATCATTTTCAGATCGTGTTGCAGGTCTCTTTTTCCTTAGTCCTGCCTAAGAATAAAGAAAAATTATGACTGACTATTTTTCAAGCAACTATTGTGGTTTTTAAATTATAAGAATACAGTGAAACCTGATTAAGGCACTACCTCACTGACTACAATAAAACCTGGTTTCTCCACAAGGAAAGGAAATGGAAACATATTTTGGTCCATTGAATGAGGTGATCAAAGTTTGTGCTTGTGTGTTTATATATGAGTGTTCGTATCCTTGGTTCGAAGCCAGATCGCTATTTACTTTTTACATTGCATCCAAATGGAGATAGTTGAATCTTATTGAAAGACAGTCCCCATATGATATCTACTTGGATATCATATGGGGTCATTTTGTAACATTTCTTCCATTGGTAATATTGAAGACTACCTCAACCTTCGAGATTTTGGTTCCTGTAACTTACCGATAAGTGCCTCAAATTAATTTTCAAATATCTGCGGAATGCATTCTTATGGGAAAATTGCGATTTTTGGGAACTTTTGGTATCGAACCCATGATAGCTAGCATCGAAGTCTGAATTATTCTGGTATCTAGAGGATAGGGCCAGTACGTCTTAAAAATTTCACGT
This sequence comes from Pachydiplax longipennis, assembly GCA_036926295.1. Taxonomy (NCBI): domain Eukaryota; kingdom Metazoa; phylum Arthropoda; class Insecta; order Odonata; family Libellulidae; genus Pachydiplax; species Pachydiplax longipennis. Next base: position 836,545 of record JAVFKF010000028.1, on the reverse strand, counting down.
CGATGGCACTAGTGGAAATTGGTCTGCTAACTAGGAATGATATAAAATGGAATGTGCATAGAGGCAATTCATATGTTTCATATACGCTGTTCGCCGTTCCTCTGATGGTTCTTGGTTTGATGCCTGAGCGTCATTTCTATTCTACAATGTCTTTCAAAGGGAGATAGCATAATCTTATTTTAGGACCTTACCGATAAGATATTGAATTGAAATTTTGGAACAGGTCAGAATGGCACTTATGCAATTGTGTTGCATGAACGGGTCCTTAGTTTGACACTAGGCGGGTTTTTTCACATTTTCAAAATTGATTAGAGGCATTAATTGGTATTATAGCTTGCAGTATGCCAGCAACTTTTACTCTTGTGTGTGTGTATTAATATATATAATACTGTACTAATATATATATATATAAATATATAAATATAAATATATATATATATATATATATATATATATATATATATATATATATATATATATATATATATATATATATATATATATATATATCATCATCATCATCATCATCATCAGCCATTTTCAATCCGATATCGGATGTAGGCCTCCCCAAGCGCTTTCCAATTCTCTCTATTCTGAGCTTCTCTTTGCCATGTCACACCTAAGTACTTAATGATGTCTCTGTTCCATCGGTCCTTTGGTCTTCTTCTTGGTCTCTTCACATCTCTTGGTGTCCAGTTCAGAACCGCTCTTGTCCAACGGTTGTCGTTTCTTCTCGCCACATGGCCTGCCCACATCCATTTCAGTGATCTTACTTTATCTATGATGTCTGTCACTCCGGTCTTCATCCTCACCCAGGTGTTGCGTTTCCTGTCTCTTCTTGTGATCCCAAGCATACACCTTTCCATACTTCTTTGCGTTGTCCGAAGTCGCTGGGTTATTGCTGCGTTTAACACCCAGGTTTCACTTCCATATGTCAACACTGGTAGAATGCATTGGTTGAAGACCTTTCTCTTCAAGACCATTGGCATTTGTGACTTTAGAATGTGTGCATTTCTTCCGAAGGCACTCCAGCCGAGTTTAATTCTTCTGTTCACTTCGTTAATCCTGTTGTTCTCTCCTGTGGTTACTAGTTGTCCTAGGTATGTGTATTCTGAGCAGACATCCAGAGGCGTCCCTTCAAATTTGATTGTTTCTTGTGCTGCAAAAGAGTTATACATTACCTTTGTTTTTGTTAAATTTATCCTGAGTCCTATCTTCTGTCCTGCTGTGTTCAGTTCATGAAGTTTTGAAGCTAGATCTTCTCCGTTGGTTGCGAAGAGTACTATATCATCTGCAAAGCGCAGATGACTGATGTGTTCCCCATTAATCCGCGGACCTTTCTGCTCCCAGTCCAAGGTTTTAAAAACTTCCTCCAGAACAGCTGTGAAAAGAATTGGGGAAAGGCAATCTCCTTGTCTAACTCCCTTCTCAATCTTGAATTCTTCAGTAACTTCGTGTAGCATTACTGAGGCTGTGGCATTTTTATAAATGTTGCGTAGGAGTCGGATGTACTCTGCATCTACTCCTTGTTTTTCCAGAGCTTCTAGTGTAGAGGAGGTACTTACTGAGTCGAAGGCCTGAGCATAGTCCACAAAGCATAGTACTAGTGGCATCTCATATTCATTCGTCCTGCTGATTATTTCTTGTAGTGTGTGGATGTGATCCATAGTACTGAAGCCCTTCCGGAATCCTGCTTGTTCTCTAGGCTGGGCAGATGATAGAATAATCTTTATCCGTTCAGCTATTATCCTCATGAATGTTTTGTAAACAACAGGAAGGAGACTGATGGGGCGGTAATTCTTCAGCTCTTCCTTGCTTCCTTTCTTGTGCAAAAGGACTATTCTTGCATGATTCCAGTCCTGGGGGATTCTTCCTTGTTTCAGGCAAGTAGTGAATAACTGCGCTAAAACGTGTGCAACTTCTGTTCCACCAAGTTTTAAATATTCTGCTAACACTCCATCTATGCCTCCTGCTTTTCCGTTCTTCGTCTGCTTTATTGCTGCAGTTACTTCTCCTGGGAGAATAGAGAGGGGATCTCGTTGGTTTTGGCTTTCTTCTTGGTTTTCCTCTTCAGCATTTTCTTCCTTCTTGTATAGGTTGCCAAAGTATTCTGCTACTGTCCTTAGTATTGCTTGTCTGTTGCAAGTTCTTGTACCATCTTCCTTCTGTATGTCTAAAATCTGTTTTCTTCCAATTGCTAGGCGTTGTCTGGTCTTCTTCATACTTTTGCTATTTTCTCTTGCACAATTCTCTCATTGAATTTTCTCACGTCTTCCTTAATTGCCATCCTGATAGCCTTACTAACCTCGGCGTATTCGATGTTATCCTTTTGTGTATCTGAATTCTTCAGTTCCTTACGTCGTTTCATCATTTGTCGGGTGCTGTCACTTAGCTTTCTATCTTTAGCTCTTCTTGGTGTGCTTGCTACTTCTTCTGCTGCTTCCTTAACAGCTTGCATGACTTTGGTTTCTAGTTCTTCTTCTTGAAGTGCTGAGAATCTATTTTTTAGCTCAAGCTGATATTTATTCTTGTTTTCCTCTAGTTTTTTGATGCTTATTTCATGTTTCTTGCATGAAATCAACTTCTTGCGTTCCTTTTGGAGATTAATCTTCAATCTGCATCTTACGATCCTGTGGTCACTTCCAGTGCTAAAGTTATTCAAGACTATACATATATATATATATATATATATATATATATATATATATATATATATATATATGTATAGTACAGCCAGATTGCAATTATAAATAGAACTTAAAATCATTGTAGTACATAGTGTTTGTTTAAGAAAAACTTTAATGCTGACTGTACTCATAAGCAGAAAACTCAAGTTTCTGCATGAATAATGTGGTTATGAACATGAGATATATATATATATATATATATATATATATATATATATATATATATATATATATATATATATATATGTATAGTACAGCCAGATTGCAATTATGAATAGAACTTAAAATCATTGTAGTACATAGTGTTTGTTTAAGAAAAACTTTAATGCTGACTGTACTCATAAGCAGAAAACTCAAGTTTCTGCATGAATAATGTGGTTATGAACATGAGATATATTTTAAAACTCGAGAAACTAAGTTAGTAGATCAATTTAAGTTTCCAAAGGCAAGTAAGAACTGTTATATAAAGCTATTAAATAAAGAAAAGAATGATAAATTTTACCTTAAAAAGTGCCTGAGAACTACTTCTATTAGCTGAAGCTCTATAAAAGGGCTTCAAGTGTTTTGTAACATTTTTGTGATAAATAGCTTTATAAGAGAGCTCTTTACGTAGAGAGTCTCTGATTTTCATAAGAGATTTCATCCTGGAGCTATGCAATCGACTCCAAGTATTTGGTCCATTTAAATCCAAAACTGATTGGAGGATAGCTCTCCCGACCTGTAAAATAAGCATTTTCAGAAACCAATTATTTTGTTTTCATGATTATTTCATTCACAAGATTTTTCAGCATTTTCCAGTTTTGCATTTAATTAGGCTACTGAATGTAATGAATAATGATTAATTATGACTTGATTCTGACAATTTTTCAAAACGAGATCATATCTGATACCAACCCATGCAAACACTGACATGGACCTTACAAATTTTACACAGTACACCCTTACATAGCATGAAGACAAGTTCTTTTACTCTGCCATTTCTTATGATATCATGCTATGTGAAACACCATTATTATGAAGAGTATCTAGTTTCATTCTCTAATCTCAATATATAAATATTTGTTCATCATTACGATTTCCTCACAATCAATATCTGTGCAATCAGAAATTCTTAGCAGCAATATATTACTTTTTTATTTGATTTGCTGAGAAATCTTCTAGTCTTACAGAAACCAGCCTTGGTGGCTGAGTGGTTAGCATTCTCGATGTGCTATTGCTCAGACCCCAAGGTCCTGGGTTTGCATCCCCGCTGAACAGATTTCCCTGATCAGGGAGTGGTTGTGTGTGTTGTCTCTATATTACAGCACAACTTGGTGGGCTTAAATGCCTGTTTGTGCCAAAGAAATAATAATAACAACATTTTCAATAAGAATTTACAGTTGTAATTAGCCAATATCACTTGCAGTCGAATTTGCAGATGCTGAAAATTAATGTAGGAATGTTCATGGAAATAAAAATTGCTAAACAATGGACTGAATCAACTTTGCAATTGGCTGGGATATTATAGGAGCAATTGGCCTCATTTGGGATGAATGTAATGTTTTCCCTGCTCTTCATGCTTTAGTACACCATGTGATAAGAGCTCCCTCAAATTCAAGCCTACATTTTAAGCTTTTCTTCATGCTTGGATAAGGTAAAATTAACCTTTTTCTAAACTTTGTCCATTGTGTTGTCCAGAGCTTCCATGATCCATTTTGACCACTTTCTTCATCACTTACTGTGTTTTTGCTGAACTCATGCTGTTTTGTAGCTTATTAGCTGCCTTAAATATATAGAATGGGGATAACACTCTGATTATAAGCAGATCAATGGTAAAACTTACACCTTCATATGTGGGAGCAGAAAATTCAGCTGGTAAGAAGCTGATCCAGTGCTTTGACTCTAATTTTCCTCCTTTCCTAGGAATACAAGTTTCAACTTGACCTGTATTATAATGGGCCTCAAATGTATAAGAGTGAGTGATACCTGTTTCACTCATCACCCATACTCTTCCTGTTCCATCCCGACTGCCATTTCCTGATTTATCCCTGCAAAGTGATTGGTAGATATTACATGAAAGAAACACCCATTGAGGCAAATACCTCATGCACCTAGTCAGCAACTAGTTATTATTATAAGGATTATGCTAAGATTAAATTTTCATCAACTAAGGATGACTAAAGCAAAAGATGTTATAATCTAATCTCAAACAAAATTTGGAAAAAAGAATATTTAGATTGGAGGCAAAGAAAATTTACCATCACCAACACAGATAAGAATACTTAGAAGAGAAAAGAAAATCCTGGCATACTGATTTCTATACACTAGCTTACTCTAAAATTAATTCAGGTGTTTGAATCTCATTAAAAATTGATACTTATTAGGCAAAAATGTAAATGATACAAAATTACTTCTGGGCATCACTTCCAAATAGCAGTGTGGTAGAAGCTTGATGTTTTGTGTCATTTCAGAATACGATATTCTCCTAGTGATTAACCAAGACATATCTTATTTAATGAAATTAGTGAGTCTTTCACTTTTCGGAGGAAAGCTATTATGACAATAAAGTCCTCAAATATTTTTAAATAATAAATTACTAAGCTACCTATTTTTAATGGAAGGAAGCAAAAGTAAAGATTCTAAGAAAAATTTGAATTTGAATAAAAATTAGTCAACACACACAATTGGAATTGAATAAAAATTAAGGCCTACATAATAAATTAATAAGGCCAACAAAATTGAAAATGCAAAAAGAGATGTAAAAATTAGGGTACTGAAACTACACCTTAGCAAAGTCTGCACCTTATGAAAAAGACAAACAGTATTTGAAGTGATGGCAGGAGATGCCAAGGGATAATATCAATACAATGCAACCAAATATTTATTTTATTCCTTTATGTGTTTTCCTTCTTCCACTATATATGCAATTACTTTTTGTAAATTTTCTAGCCACCCTATTTTATCAACTAAAATAGGGTTAGTGTTTTCTTTTGCTAATAAGAATTACATCATGATAACACATGCTCAGGCAATGTATTATGGTATCCATGCATATTAAAATCAACAATTGAGGTCTATTTCAGATGAAGCTGAAGGAAAAGAACCTCAATATCAGTGAAAGTTCTATAATGACCTACATGATTTCCAAGCAAACTACAAACAGGAGTTAAATGTAAAGAAATTGTGTAGGTATTTTCATCAAAATTAAGTGACAATATAACCCTAAATCACATTCATCATACCAATGAATGATACTCTTCCTAAAAAGTTCATGCAATATAAATTGAGGAAAGAGAGGGTGTATTGAATAAGAATGAAAGCAATAACTGAATGAATGGCTTGTGTAATCAGAGAGATATAAAGTCTCCAAAGAGTCATGTGTGGCTTTTCACTGATAGTGTGACAAAAATGTATTAGGGTGAATTTCATATTTTTTAAAGAATATTTTACTCAAAGAAAAATAATATTTTCAAGTAATATATTAAACCTTTGAGTCCCAACCCTCAGTTATGCCAGAAGGGCTAGGATGTATATGATGATTTGGTAAAGTTTCAATAGATTTATGATTAGAATCTACACACATATTTCAGAGGTCTGCAAATTCTCAGGTAATATAATATTATTATATATTTGAAAATTCATTTTAAACAATACGTGAAACAAAAAGAAACTACCATGATAAGGTAAAAATAAGCAACTTTATATCTTAATAACCAGAAGCATTGGCATTTTATCACAAGCAAGAGGTGCTGATATACAATACAATATACTCATATAGGCAGACTCAGACTTGAAATGTGAAAGATGAATTTCTGAGAATAATCTTGGCCTGGTCACTAAATTATTTAGGGGAGGTTTTATACTTTGTCCACTTGCATATAGTCATGAAGGGTACTTCACAAAGATTTCTGCCATGATTTATAAAAACCATTAACATATTCATAAAACTGTTACTCTACTCTGCAGCACACCAAATTTCTCTCCTAATTTAAGGAATTTGGTGTGCTGCCTTTGGCAAATAATTGACGGCCTGGGTGGCCGAGTGGTTGGTGTTAAGGAGTTCCAGGTCCCAGATTCCAATCTCTGCTTGCTGGATTTTTCAAGTAAGAGAATGGCTGTTTGTACTAGTCTTTAGAAAGCTTAATTGTAAGAGTGGTTTATTCTGGACTAAAATTTGCCTAATAAAAACGTTATTATTACTATTAATGTGAAGTAATCCAGTGAGATAATTACCTAATCATCTACTGATAAACTTGCAAATTTTGTTTCCTAGTTTTCTATCATAGAGAAAGATTTTATGAGGTTTGCATTAAATTTTTTTTTTAATCATAAGATTTTTCATTTTTCATTTCTTTCATTTTAAGCCAACGATATTTAAAGCTAGTAACAAGAGTAAGGCCCAGGATCAGGGATGGCAAACTGATGGTATGTAAGAGAAATGGTTTGGCAATCAGAACTCTGGCGGCAATTATATATGTTATGTAATAAATGTAGATTCTGTTTATAAGTAACAAAAATTAATGACAGCTTATGCCAATTACTACATCTTAATCCTATCATGGACATGATTAAATAAGTCCTCTCACTCTGATTTGGTATTAAATTTGCATGCAAATACTTGATCAAACATAGCACTGCTGTTACAAGAGGTTGATATCTCTGCCCTATGTGCTCACCTATACTGAGGCCCTCTGCATTTATGCCATACATGCAGAGAGAATGACATTAGAAACAATGTTTACTGTGAGAGAAATGAAGATGTTCAGTGCTGCGGTGAAAATTAGAGTCTTCTATTTCATAATAAGCATATTGAGAACATCTCAATGGAAATTTATCTGATGAACTATTTCAGAATTTCAAAAATTAAATCTAGTAGAGATTGTAATCAAATAAAATTTTAGAGTAAAAGTAATTCTTCAGGGATTTACAGCATTGAGCAAAAGCTAAGATGGGCTAAATAGAAGCCAGAAAATGTTTTAATATTATTTTTACCAATTCTGAAAATGAGAATGAAAAGAAAGGCAATCCTTGTCTAAAATCTCAACTGTCTTCTATTTCCTTCTGATAAGGTCTTTATGTGGTTATTTCCCCATGAGACCATTTTGTTGTGAGTAAACTCAGCAGAGAAGTTTAAGTGGGTGTCCACTATGTCAAGGCATCCAAATAAGATTTCAGCAGCCTAGAATCAAATTTCAGGTTCTAAATCTGACAAGCTAAAAGAAAGATACCCAAATTGATGCAAAAAAAGATTACACAACATAATCATAAAGTAATTTGGCACACACTGCGGCATCATTTTTTAAATAAGACACATACAAATATACATATTAAGAAAGGCAGGGGTTAATTTGAAAATCATTAACATAAGAAGTTATCCAGTTTCTTATAGCTCCAAATATTTAGAGATAACTTACTTGAGGTGCATAGATGATTCACTGAAGTCACATGCCTCGTACATAAAACTTTTGCAATTGATCTCCATTAGTTTAGCAAACACTCTTGTCTCAACACATTCTTCAATTGTGGAAAAATTATTTCCATAAAGGAAAAAACCTGCAAAATAAATATAGTTTAAAGAACATCTTATTATAAGAGAATTTTTTGCACAAACATTCATGGATTTCCACATTTTCAAGTCAAAAGATGTCAAATTATATTATAGAATGATCCTTAAATTCCATCATTGGTGCCTCTATTAAAATTCTTCAGTATTTTGCCATTTTTATCTGTGCAAGGTATGTGATAAAGCTTTGTTCAGTGTAATGTTGAATTTTATATGTCTCTAAGCTTAGGAAGAGAAATTTCCAAATTTCTAGGTAAATAGGAAAGCAGCTAAGAATTTTAGGAGATATAAATAAATAAAATTTCACCGAGTTCACATTAATCATTTTAAATGTGATTGGAGAGAATTTTAGAGCTAAGACCACACACTCCAGAATATCTTTCAACTGGGAAGATATAGCAGAAAATTAACCTTAAGGCCAGAATAGATTATAAACAAATTAATAATTATCTTATAAAGCACTCCAATTACAGATGTATGACTCATATCTAAGTAATAATAACTCTGTTGACTTAACTGATGACCCCAACTCTTTTGGAGGTATATGAGAGGGAAAAGTGGTACTGGTAGGATCCCATCTGCTGTTTATTATCAAGATATCATTGCTGCTAACCACCAAGTTATCTCTAACTTATTTTCTGAATAATTTTCATCATTTTTTTAATAATCTCATTCCAATATCCTCTAATTCAGATTATGACATGACATACAATTACAATTCAGATTTTCTTGCACTTGTGAGATTTACCTAATACAATATTGTAACTATTCTTTGTGGCTTAAAAACTAATGTCTCTCCAGGTGGTGACTGCATCCCCATCTATATCTTGAAATTATGAGCAGATGAACTTAGTGTACTGCTCCTATTATTCTTTAATAAAATTTTGCACTCTCTGACGTTTCTGTTAAGATGGAAAAAAGCAATAATTACTCCTGTTTTTAAACATGGTTGCAAATCTGTAATTACAGACCCATTTCTATTCTGCTTGCTTTTACAAATGTATTTGAGAATCTGCTCCATGGTAAATTAATGTCTCACTGGGGGCAAAATTTCAATGACAAGCAACATCATTTTCTTCCTTCCACAGTAACCAATCTCATGGTACATACTAACTATTTGGCTTCAGCAATAGACATGGGACACAATGTACACTGATTTTGCCAAAGCATTTGATAAGGTAGATTGTAGTCTTCTGATTAAAAAACTTGGAAGCCCTTGGAATTGTTGGTGGTTGATTGAGATTGCTCCAATCCTACCTAAATGATTGATATCAAAGGTAGCAGTTGATGGTGTTCTCTCTTCTTCTGCCAAAGTGACTTCTGGGGTACCTCAAGGGTCCATTTTTGGCTCTTTACTTTTAAAAGTTTTTATTAACAACCTGCCAACCAACCAACGAAAATGTTGTTATTTCTTTTTAAGTTCTATTTATAATTCCAATCTGGCTGTACTAATATATATATATATATATATATATATATATATATATATATATATATATATATATATATATATATATATATATATATAATATTATATATTTATAATTATATATATATATATATATATATATATATATATATATATATATCTCCTCCTCACACTGCCACAGTTCATTGCCTCAACGGGGCGGAGGGGTGTTAACGGAGGTTGGAGGCGATGCATAGCCCAGGTCCAACCATGCTAAGAAGGCTTCAACAATATCTCCGGCCAAATTGTTAAAGTGGCATTCACCAACCGGCAGTAGGACAGCCTGGTCAATTATTGTCCTTCATCCCCCAAATGCAAATACAATTTTCATGATGAGCTTCTGTAATGGAAATTTATCCGGACGTAATAGCACCACCCATTCGGATGTCCGGGAGGTGGTGGCATTACAGAGGTCCATCATGAGGAAAAGAGCTACCACCCTCCACTTTGTGACTTACAATTGCCACAGCTTGAAGAGTGAAGACACACTACTGGAACTACTGAATGAAGCAGAGAAGATAAATTGGGACGTCATCGGTCTCAGCAAAGTTAGACGAAAATCATAAGACTTGATTACATTCAAGGAAGGTAATTTATTTTATTACAGGGGTACTAAGGATGGAATACTAGGAGGTGTCGGGTTCCTGATCAACAAGAGATGGAAAAACAATGTACAGAAGATAGAAAGTATATCTGAGAGAATTTGCAAGCTCATACTCAAGATAAATGAGCGTTACTATGTTCAGATCATACAAGTCTACGCACCAACAGCAGCAAGCAGCGAAGAAGAAATTGAAAAATTTTACCAAACTCTGGGCACTGAGCACGATAAGGAAGCCCACTATTATAAAATAATTATGGGCGATTTTAACGCTCGTGTAGGTCAACAGGAAGCCGATGACACCGTCGCAGGACAATACAGACTGGGCCAGAGAAACGAACGTGGTCACCGCCTGGTAGAGTTTGTTGAATGCACCAAGATGTACATAACAAATACATATTTCAAGAACAACCCAAAAGGGAAGTGGACTTGGAGAGGACCCAACGGAGTAAAAAATCAAATAGCTTACATATTGGTTAATAAACTCTACACAGTAACATTTAAGTAAGTAAGTTGATTTCATGCATTCAACATTTAACAGTAAGTTGATTTCATGCAAGAAACATGAAATAAGCATAAAAAAACTAGAAGAAAACAAGAATAAATATCAGCTTGAGCTAAAAAATAGATTCTCAGCACTTCAAGAAGAAGAAGTAGAAACCAAATTCATGCAAGCTGTTAAGGAAGCAGCAGAAGAAGTGGCAAGCTCACCAAGAAGAGCTAAAGATAGAAAGCTAAGTGACAGCACCCGACAAATGATGAAACGACGCAAGGAACTGAAGAATTCAGATACACAAAAGGATAACATCGAATACGTCGAGCTTAGTAAGGCTATCAGAAGGGCAATTAAGGAAGACGTGAGAAAATTCAATGAGAGAATTGTGCAAGAAGCTATAGAAAACAGCAAAAGTATGAACAAGACCAGACAACGCCTAGCAATTGGAAGAAAACATATTTAAGCCATACAGAAGGAAGATGGTACAAGAACTTCCAACAGACAAGCAATACTAAGGACGGTAGCAGAATACTTTGGCAACCTATACAAGAAGGAAGAAAATGCTGAAGAGGAAAACCAAGAAAAAAGCCAAAACCAACGAGATCCCCTCTCTATTCTCCCAGAAGAAGTAACTGCAGCAATAAAGCAGACGAAGAACGGAAAAGCAGGAGGCATAGATGGAGTGTTAGCAGAATATTTAAAACTTGGTGGAACAGAAGTTGCACACTTTTTAGCGCAGTTATTCACTACTTGCCTGAAACAAGGAAGAATCCCCCAGGACTGGAATCATGCAAGAATAGTCCTTTTGCACAAGAAAGGAAGCAAGGAAGAGCTGAAAAATTACCGCCCCATCAGTCTCCTTCCTGTTGTTTACAAAACATTCATGAGGATAATAGCTGAACGGATAAAGATTACTCTATCATCTACCCAGCCTAGAGAGCAAGCAGGATTCCGGAAGGGCTTCAGTACTATGAACCAAATCCACACACTACAAGAAATAATCAGCATGATGAATGAATATGAGATGCCACTAGTACTATGCTTTGTGGACTATGCTCAGGCCTTCGACTCGGTAAGTATCTCCTCTACACTAGAAGCTCTGGAAAAACAAGGAGTAGATGCAGAGTAAATCCGTCTCCTACGCAGCATTATCAACGCAGTGTTGGACCAAAAATGTATAGAGCTCAAATTTGACACCTTTGCTTGCAAAACTCTGCGGCTATAATGGGTCATATTATATAATAGTAGGTAATATTATACATTGTTCAAGAGAGCATTTATTAGCCTTTAAAATTATATACCTAAGGAGTCCATATCCATCACCTGTTTTATCACAGCCTGTGTGAATGCAATCTACACTAATAAAGTAAGGCAAAATCATGGCCATATCTAGGCTATTACTTTAAATACATTAAAAAAACTATAAGTAAATGTGTAATATCTTGTCTGTCTTGTGGCATTCTCTGTGTATTTTAGATAAATTTTGTTTCATTTGATAAGCATCCAAATTAAAACTCGATCGGCAAAAAAATCAGTAAATTCTATCATCTATGCAGTTGGAATTTTTACTATACCGTCCAAATCAATTGAGAGAAAATGTGCTACGATTGATTTTCCTGAATTAATAAAGATGACGGATAAGAGGCAACACCCTTTCAGATTAAATTTGAATCCAAAATTAATTTTTTTCGGTGTCATTGAAGTGTGAATCAAATAAACATGATTTCTTATGTGGATTCCTCCTGAAATGGTTGCAGTCGCAAACCATTACGTTCTTCTCTCTAAACTTTTCACCTTTAAAAGTTCTAAAATACAGAAAAAGATAGGGCGAATGAGGTTGGGTTATAATGCTAATTGAATGCTAATGTTAGCTATGAATGTAAAATTTTCAATTAATTTTGAATGCATACTAAACTACCTACATTATTTATATTTCAATTGTTAATTATAACGTTTACATGTAGAAAACATTGAATATATGCGAAATAATAGGGACTTAGTGAAATATTTTTTCCCAGGGCCTTTTTACCTGTAATTCCAACCCTGTAAGTATCACACGGGGATAAGAAGCGCATATGAGGCTTACATTGAAATTTTGCTCCCCTCAGTGGATGACTGGCGCTGCGTATCTCTCACATTTTTCAACAGAATTTTAATGATTGAGATGAATGGGGGGGTTTTGGTATGAATAGTCTATCTACATATTAATCACTCGGTGATATTCAAAATATTCCTTCATATTTAAACTTAACTATTGGCTATAAGAAACTTTTCATCTCTCCATATTCCATGACAAATTTGAAAATCAAGATGCAGGAGTTATTACTCAAAGTACCAGTACCAAGCCTCGATTGGAGCATGGTACTGAAGGAAACAGGCATAAGCCTAGGAGGAAAGAAGGAAGAAGAAGATGCATGAGTGATTGGAAGAACTGAATGAAGCAATGAATTAACGAGGACTTCAAGAGTGGGACATGAATTTAACATTTGTGTAGTGTAAGAAAGTGTAGGAGGTATGTTAATTCCAGATTTTTGGATTAATCACAATAGGTAGTGGCATTTCTAGTCAACCAATTGGTTACTTCGAGTAGCAGCAATGACCTCTTTTAAAAGTATATCCCACTCACTCACCTTCTCAATTTTCTCACCCAACATATATTTTTTCTGTTTATGACTGCCTCCAGAGAAACTACTCATTTATCCAATTTAAGTAATATCTTAGTCAAACATGGTTAACATTCAGATAAACAGGAGATAACTTTGATGGCTTATCATACTTTCAGAAATTTCAATGTTCAGAATGTTCAATATTTTAAAGCAACCTTCTTTTAATTCTATAAAAAAGTTCAAGTAGTTCACTAAGCCGGTACCAAAATCATCTTCTTATCAGCAATTTATTTTGGAAAGAGATTTCGAGGTCGTTTCAAACCGATAGAAATTGCTAACATTAGTTTATCTATGCAAGCCAATGGTTTGTTTTAAATCTTACCTAACTTTAGAGATGTAATTTATTGGTAATCAGCATATCTATTATATATAGCTAACTCTCCGGATATACCTATATATCTATTATATATAGCTAACTCTCCGGATATACCTATACGAGTAAAAGTTGCTTGCATACTGCAAGCTATCCGTTGAATACAGTATCATACCAAGTACTGCCTCAGTTCAAATTTAAAACTTCGCGCCAAAGACCGCCTGGCGACGAACTAAGAACCCGATCGTGAGAGAAGACAGCAAAATAATATTAGATAAGTGCCATCCTTACTTGTTCCAAAGTTTCGATTCAATATCTCATCGGGAAGGTCCCACACCTCTGTCACCATTCCGGGTTTTATCTTTCCAGCTTATCGAGAAGGCATTTAAAAAAATCGTCCAATGCATTTCTTATGGAAGAATTTTGCATCCTCCTGGCGTCGAACTCACTGTCATTTGGCTACATTTTTTCCATGAGAAACATAGACTTTTTCCATGAGACATAAGACTACCTCAACTTCAACCTCCGAAATTTTGGTTCCTCTATCTTAGCGATAAGTGCCTCAAAATAATTTTCAAAAATCCGCGCAATGCATTCTTATGGGAAAATTGCGATTTTTGGGAATTTCTGGCATCGAACTCATGATAGCTAGCGTCGAAGTCTGCATTATTCTGGCATCTAGAGTGTAGGGCCAGTACATCGAAAAAATCTGACGTCGATGGCGCTTGTGGAACATGGTCAGAATTCGTATCCCCTATATCTATATATATATCTATATAGGTATATCCGGAGAGTTAGCTATATATAATAGATATTTATAGGGGATAATAATAATAATTCAGACATCGACGCTAGCTATCATAGGTTCGATATCAGAAAGTCCCAAAAATCGCAATTTTCCCATAAGAATGCATTGCCCGGATTTTTGAAAAATTTTTTGAGGCACTTATCGGTAAGATAGAGGAACCAAAATCTCGGAAGTTGAAGTTGAGGTAGTCTTCTATATTACGAATGGGAGAAATGTTACAAAAGGACCGTGAGTTCGAGGCCAGGTGGATGCAAAATTCTTCCATAAGAAATGCATTGCTGAAATCTTTGACGATTTTTTTAAATGCCTTCCCGATAAGCTGGAAAGAAAAAACCCGGAATGGTGACAGAGGCGTTTGAGAAGATTCTTTCATGACGTCCACTGCTTCTCTAGTGGTCTTTGGTTCGATGCTAGAGCGTCATTCCGATTCTACCATACATTTCAAGCGGGAATAACGGAATCTTATTTTAGGACCTTCCCGTTAAGATACTGAATTGAAACTTTGAAACACGTTAGAGTGGCACTTATCTAACATTCATATGCCATTTTCTCTCACGAACGGGTCCTGTGTTCGACGCCAGGCGGTCATTTACACTAATTTTTTAAAAATTGTTTTGAGGCCTTCTCTATGCAGGAGACTATTCAAAATCACAGCGTTTGCGTTTGAAGTAGTTTTCTATAGAACCAGTGGAAGAAAGGTTGCATATGACCGTGAGTTCGATGCCACATGGATGAAAATTTCTCACGTAAGAAATGTATTGCGGCAATTTTTAAGAATTTTGCTGGATAAGCTTCGAAGATGATACCTGTATGGGGAACTTATTGTTAAATTTGTACCAATTAGCTTGCAGTATGCAAGCAACTTTTACTCGTAAACTTCAAGTTTCTACGACACTGAATCAGTAGAGCGTCAACAATTCTGTATTTACATTTAAAATTCATACTTTAGTGACATTATAATAGAAACTTTAGTCAATCTAGTAAGATCATCTTCAAAACTCTATCTGCTTTGTATCATAGATGTTGTAAGAGAAGTTAAACGATTTGGTTCTTGTAAGCGTAAGGAATAAATATTTTATGGCATTTCTCTAGTTCATTGTTCATTTCTCAAGTTATTTCAAACTACGAAATTTTTAGCTGAATCTAGGAACAAAGTAAAGCATAAAAACAATATTTCTAAATAAAGTAAACAATCATTGACAAGGAGCTTGATTGATATAAATTGATGATAGGTAGCATTACTTATTTTTTCATTTTCATTGTTGAATTAGTTATTTAATATAAGCTAATACAGTTTATGTCATTCAGTTTAAAAGCAGAAGATAGAGATACTAATTCTGATTTGGATACAATTCCAAACATTGTCAACTTTATGATATCATTCAAATTTTCCGAAGGTCCTATTTCAACTGGAATGATCTTCCTTGCATTATTATTAAAAAAATTTGAAACATCTTCGCAAAGTTTGCAGTTTATGATGTGCCTAAGATGAAGGATGTTACGAAGGTCCTTGGATGTGGAGTAATGGATTACATATAGAACCAAGAATATTTTTTCACGATTCTTTCTCAGTGTATTCGTCCAGATAACGTTTCTATTCATCTTTGCTTTCCTTAGTAGGTTTTGCAGTTTTTTCATGCTCCCCTTCTCGATAACATTTTTCTGCAACATAAATTAGTTGAAATACAGTTGATTGTTTTCTCATTCCTAATTGTTCTTTATCTCCTTACAGAGGTTTCGTTCATGTTTCTATTGGAGTTATAGCCGTGAATTCCCTCTTCATAAATTTAAAAGTTCATTCTGTGGGTGTCAAGAGCATAAAAAACGTAATAATATAATCCTTTCTAATCTTTGCAATGACATAATTTTTTATTGGGTTATTGAAACAGCTAAAGTTAGTTTACCCGATGCCTCCAGAAAAAGGTGAATTACACATAAATTTCAGGCCAAAATAAGGAAATCTGATTTTCATTCATTTATTAATACTATGGTGCTAAAATAGTAAAAAGCAACACTAAATTTTGTGCTAATAAAGACGGTACAAATACGTTCACTGCATTTCACAATGGTTTAAATAGGTGCCGTCATAGTGCTCCTCCTTCCAAGAGCCAATAGAATGCGTGGAGAACTCTAGACTCGCTCTCATCGAGCTTCACGTCTGTTATGCGGGTTGCTGCTTAGGTGGTAATTTTTCTTTGCAACTAGCTGTACATAGTGTGTCTCCATTCATGTGGCCCTAATGGGACTTTCTGTGCGTCAGGTTGCCCATAGCTGACCCTGCGTTTGGGGAGCCAAGATTCCCATTGTATATCGTGTCTGCATGCTATCGCTCCAACACCAAGGTCCCGGGTTCGAATCCCAGCTAGCCGGATTTTTCTGGTTAGGGAATGGTCTTGTGTGTTTGTCAATTATTATTAAAATGGATAAAATTGGGATCTTCCTGTTTCCATTAAAGAAATTATTATTATTATTATCCTTTTACATCAGGGGCCTCCTCAAGCACTGACCCCCTTGGTGGGCCAATACCAAAATTACATCAGGCTTATAGGCAAATATCAGGTTCACCCTCCAATGGCAGGGCCATAAGAGGGCTTGCATGTGGTACTGGTTTTGTAACCCAGATTGATTGGGGCTGTAGCTACAGTTGTAAGATGGTTGTGGTCAGGAGAAATCTGTTCAGTCTGACCTCAGAAAATAACAGCTTTCGAAAGAACTGGAGCCAAAATCAGAATTTTGATTTGTTGAAACTTTAGTGATGTAATGTGATAGTGATGAAAATTACAACTTCATTTATATTATGGAAAGGAAGAGAGATTAGTTGAAAGGGATGACACCAGCATTTTTTTAAGGTATTACTACAATGAGAGAGATATGAAAAGTATAGGATATGTTATACAGCATTATGGTCATACTAGTACCTTACATTTATTACTCTCAGTAGTTTTGCAAGACTTGACTTTCAATCTGAAGGTTCTTCTGATCCAAAATTCTTCACAACTTTATTGTTCAAAATGTTTTTCACCAAAACACTAGTAGAGGAAATAAACACTTATTGAAGGAAATAGATCTAATTCTAAAATTAGACAAATTTAATGAATAAAAAAACCATTAGAAAGTGGGCCTCTGTAAAAATTATATTGTCTTAAAAGTGGTAACATACCTTTCCGTGAGGCATGGCTATGTAAATCGAGGTAGAGATATAATCTAGAATTTTTGTCTTTTGCTGCATCTGTATCTTTCTTCTTGCTGAATTCTCTTTCCTTTTAAAGAAATGCATACATCAATTAGGATGAGGAATTTCATAAATATTTTGTCTATTCCAATCAAACTTATGCAATAACAACTCTTAATGTTGATTAGTTTATGTTTAAACAGGAATATTCATAATTAATTTTTTAAAGTTGAGCTCAACTGGTTAGAAAGACAGTAAACTTGCTTTAACAGAAATAAAGATAACGATCTACGAACACCGTTTTTGTCAGAAACTAGATACATAACAATTTCCTCTTGGGATAGTTTTACATATAATCTGGTATACTGAAATTTCAATGGGTATATCCAGTAAAATCTCATAAATATCTAAATGACTAACAGCAATTAAAAGATTGGAGATGTAAGTATAGCTATGAACTTTGACAGGGATAGCAATCAGGACTTCATAACAAGTTACATTGCAATGATATGTAAATCAAAGGAAAAGTATAAATTACTCTCATCTTTTTTTAATGTATAAAATTCAATAAATTTAAACAAAAAACAAAACTGGAAATAAACATCTAAGCTTGATTAATAGTATAATTAAATGTGACAATAAAAAACCACTTACATTTTCTGGATTTGGAATTTGTCCATCCACTAATATTTGATGATCCTCAGGAATTAGATCATAAACAGCATCATCAATTCTTTCATGAACTTTGTGATAGTATTTTATCAATTTGCAAGCAGCATAAATTGTAGGGTAAAGCTCTAGCGATGGGTTCTGGTATACTCTGTTGAGGTTTACACCTCGTGAGTCTGTCCTATAATGACCTTTCACAACACCATCTGGGTTGAGCACCGGTATCAACTTAAAGACAAATTTTTTTCTTAGTTGAGCAGCACCAGGGTCATCTTTATTAATTAAGGAAGAAATAATGCCATCAAGTACAAAACTTGATGAAGTTTCTGCTGGATGGACCCTAGCTGTGATGAAAATCACCTTTTTGTTTGGGAAGGCATGTGGTCTGGGTATTCCCACATCAGGAAATAAATTTTCCAAGCGTGGTTCACGTTCCCTTGAAATACCCCAGGTGGAGGTTATTGTTATCAAGTCAACATTTCTTCCTTCCAATGTATGACATACACATTCCCTATGATAGTATATATCATCACTACTAAAATTGACTCTCTTGAGTGAGCTGTATTTTGTATCTATTCTGTTTAAGAAACTAATCACATCTTTATATGGATATGGAAAACACAGTGCAAAGTACACCTTTTCCAGGCTGTTAATATGGTGAATAAATGACAAGACAGAGTTTTCTCCAACATCCTGTGAAGAAAATTTGACCTTTAAAAAGAACCTAAGTATAAGGAAACTTCACAAATTATTTTAATGATTGACAAGAGAAAGTTATTTGAATCTTAAATTCAATTTGACGGACCACAAATGACTATTTATCTTGGTCAATTAAATGTATGTCTGAATAATTAGTATGTTCAAATCACACCCATTAAATATAATTGTAAACAAAGACTAAAATATTTCTCTATTTTTATCAATGATACCATAAAATAATAGGATTTTTCATAAAATTACCACGATGTTGGTGACCTGTTACTTTATATCTGATATAATATGAAAATACACCAAACAAATATGTATAGAAGGTTAACTCAAAACTATGAAAATTATAATATATGAAAATGAATTGATAAAATTAAAAAGCATTAGTAAAATATTTAACATAATAAAATAAGATGAGGATAACACACAGAACGAACATATGATTCCTTTTCTACAGTAAAGAAATAAATCTCTCTTAGCTATGCTTTCTTACACTTGACAGAATAAAATGAATTCATTTGAGGTTTGGCTAGATGAATAATTTATGAAGTGTCACTAAAATTCTAGACAATAAGTCAATTATATAATACTGTATATTATAATACAATAGAAATAAGCACAACTTAAAGTAGTTCAGAGAGCTTATTACTGCAAGCGGGCTGATACATCAGTCCTCCACCTCTATGTAAAAAATGTAACATGGCTGATATATTTTATTCTCATGCAATTGTTTATGAGAATGTGTGCTTTCTTATCACTGTTGATAGTTCACATTTACCAATGAAAATCTCAAAATAACTGCCAAATCTAAAATATATTCATATTTTTCATTACAGAAACTGAAATAGCCCTCCAAAGGCATATGCCACTTGATGGCAGTACGAAGATTAATCTTGAAATACTGATACCAGTGAAAGCTAACTAATTAGTTATTCAGTGATTAAAACTGCAGAAAAGAATTGATTGCAAATCATAAAATAGATTACTACTTTGATGAAAAAAATACAGTGGGTATAGAGTTTGAAATAATTAACCATTTTCTAGAGCCATGACAAAAAGGCAACTAATTTCCTTAGTCAATCTTTCCTATTGATCATATATTAATAGAACTATCATCATTTTCTAGTATGATCACTTCTTCTGAACTGACACATTATCATATACTTATAGATAAAAATTTGAGTCATACATACCATAAAAACTGGCTTCTCTTTGATTCTCTGCCATCGATGTTGACCACTTGTCATAAACACAGGATACATATTATTTGTAAACACCTTGCTATGGTGATTAAGATTCTGAATATTAAATTTGACCAAAGATGGTTGTTGGCTCCCTATTAAAGTTGAAAGAAGTTGCATCATTCAAAAATTCTAATAAGTATAATAATCTTGCATTTCCTAAACTTATCCAAAAATACGTATCAAAAAACGAAAAAAACTGTATTTTATAAAATATTATACCAGTAGAAAACACAAATTCATCACCTGATTCATAAAATAGTGAAGTTGAAGGTAAATATAACCTAATAGTATGCAAATAAAATTTCTCATATCAAGATTTGAATGTCTAAAGCATTAAACAACCTTTGTTATTTTTAATTACATTCACACAAATTGACCAGGTTATTTTATTCCGAGCCATCACATAAGAGTTGGACTAAAGTTTTATTCACATCTAATCCATTTTTGTTCACAATCACTAATATAAAAATGTACACGAACATGTAGGAAACCCTAATGGTAATGTGATTGATTCCTCAAAATTTTGCTTCATTTAATCAAGCGTATGAAAAAATGAGAAATTTAACGGCAAAATCTCAAAGGAAATAATTATATGACACAATTTAACAGTTAGACGGCGATTAAGCATGAATCTGCAATAGTGATTACAATCACGCTTCTCAAATTCGAGTCTCAAATGCACGTATTTCTCTGAACGTACTCATGACATTAATTCTTCTCTGAAATAGTTTCTCGACTACTTTAGATCAACTTCATCATTTGAAGAATATCACAAACAAATTTTATCAAAAACATTAAATTGGATTTCACTGTGAAGAAACTTGAATGAGAGGGATCGATCAAAAAATTGCTATAGCCTAAAGATTAGCTAAAAAATACCTTTCACAGAAAAGAAGAACCAGCTCCTACAAGAGTTCTGAAACTCTGTATTAGCTGCGTCTACCTTAGTCCATAAATTGAACTCCTTGTCAGGAACTGGTCTGTTTGGCAATTTTCCTTAAAAGAAATCAACAACTTCAGCATTCTTCCATCTATAAAACAAGAACCAAAGGTTTTCAAGATAAATAAACACCTTGTTTCGTAGGAGTCGTGGATTCCACTCTTGCCAAATTCCCAGAGTCGAAGTTTGAACTAAAAGTCAATCCCTCCAACTCAGACTCCATGATTTATAAATAATTCAGTGGTCCACTAGCATGAAAGCTAAATTATTAGTTTATGATAGCCTCAACATATCCGGAACTGTTCTTACTGCATCGACATCGGTATTTGAAACCATTGCGTTTTTCGGTTGTTTCACTCTATCGGTAGATCCAGGCGATCCAAGCCATCGAAATGGAGCAAAAGAATACGAAATGTGGCGCCAAAATTTATAACTCTTAGCTATTAACAGAATGCATCTAGCGAGAACTGGCGAAGAATTACTTATGTATCACGCTTTCCAATGATTTTACAGTTGACATATCTATACGAACGGTTTGTTCGCCGCCGGCGGAGGTGTTCGACCTGCCCGCGGGTGAACCGCAAGTCCATTCTAAGGAGGAGCGGTTCGCACGCCGAAGTTTTGTCATTCACAGTTTGAGCCCGATGAGAATTGATCCACATCTGAGAGTTTACTTGTGAAGCAGAGGCTCGTCCTCCTTTATTTGTTGTACAAATCCAGGACTATTCGAACGCCAATAATAATGATATCGGATAAATCTATTCTATGTGACTACTTCTTCGGATGCATACCTATACACACATATACATATTTAAAGGATAAAAATTCTAACCATGTTCTACAAGTGCGATTGACGAAGATGGCCCGACCGGGTAACCAACAGAAAATGCAGACTTTGATGTTAATTATCATGTCTTCGACGCCAGAAGGCCCCTAAAATCTAAATTTTCCCGTAAGGATACACTGCGGGAATTTCAAAAAGATTTATGAGGCACTTCCCGGTAAGATATTCAAAATCACGGAGGTCAGAGAAGTTGCAGTCTTTGGTTATAACCAAGAAAATGTGTTGAAATGAGAGTGGTTGAACGCCAGGTGGGTGCAAAATTCTCCCCTTTAAAATATATAGGGGCGATTTTAAAAAGATTTTGAAGGTCTTCCCAATAAAATGGAAACGTATAACCCGGCATATAAACAGAAGTCATAATATAATTCATTTACCCAGTTTACCGATTCTCTAATGATCCGTGGCTCAATGCCAGAGCACCATTTCCTCATGAATTTCAAACAGAATACAGAATCTTATTTTATGAGCTTCCTGATATGATATTGAACTGTAACTTTGGAAACAGAGTCATCCCTATCTAATATTAATATGCAATCATGTTTCATGAACAGGGTCTGCATTTGACACCAGGCAGTCTAAATACTCCCATTAGAAATGTATGGCGAAGATTTCAAATTCAGCCAGTTGGATATTTCACTATTTCTCGCATCTTTTCCCTTTTTGACAGAGCAAGACTAAGGATTGTAGGATATAATGTGGTTCTCCTTCAAACGAGCATAGACTACCCATAGAGACAGGATTTGCAAAGATGCCCCATTTAACAAATCTTCATACTCTCCGAGAGTTGATATTAACTGTTGACGAACCGCTCCCTCAAGATGGTTAATTAAGGTGTTTGTCCATTCAGAGCTCTCGAGTTCCAAATTCATCAGTAATGAAAGGCAAATCTGAGTTAATAAAAATGTTTCGGTCTACAATAGCATCACAATTTAAATAAGAGGCCTGAACTTCTAAATAATCCCATTCAAGTGTAAATACTCCAAACTCTGTTACCAACGTCGTTTTCCAAGACGTAATTAAAGTGACTTACTCAATTCCATTGGGGAAACCCCCAAAGACTTACAGAGATTACATTCTTCTAATAAAAAGAAATTAACATTTGTCGCCGACGTAAATCGGTCGACTAGGTCTTCATCCAACATCCGATTGGACTGTGACCTGGCTTAAAGCAAATATAACACACGACCCGACTAGTCTCATTAGATCACGCAGACTCATTAATTGATGGTCCCTTTTAACGCGGTGAGGTGAATTTGAGGTGATTCTCAGTCAAATATCTCCTTTTATCCCCTTCTTAATCGGAGAAAGTGAATTTCGCCATGAAATGACCTGACTGATTGCAGCGGAAGCTGCGTTTCGGGTTGCTATCGTCATTCCTTAAACATCTTTCACTTTGCGGAACCAATATACATATGCTATGCTACTCTTACCGCAATTTCTCCCTCAGTCCAACCGAATTGGGTTTACCAATCTCTGCAGTCCACTTCAAATCAACAACCTCTGGACCGTACTTTGGGATGGAGAGGTTCGGATGGTCCAGCACGATGTTTCGCTGCCATTTTATCCCTCACATAAAAAGAACAGCCCAGACAGGCTCTTCATTAATTCTTCTATATTCAACTAATGTTGTCCAAAGCGCAGTTAGGATCCCACTTCTGATGTTAGCTCGAAAAAGGATAAAATACACCAAATGAAACAAAGGTACCGGATGTTCGTGACCTCTACGTTAGGTAGCAGGCCGCGGTTCTGCGGTAACATCGTCATCGGTGTCCCGGCCCCAGGGTACTATTTACCCTCGCGGAGCAATCTCTGACTTCACAAGTATAAACCTCCGCGTGACGTCACATTACTCATCGCTAACACGCGCCTTTTTTGTTGCTCTAGGGAACAGTGATCTAAATGAACTAGCGGTAATGGCTGACCGCCTACGCGACGTTATACCCCGGGTGAACGAGGTAATGACAACGCCGAGTGCTTTCCCAACGTCACATCCCAGTGCTTTCCGGTCGTCGGCCGCAGGACAACCCTTCGCAGTCGGGGCCAGGTGGAAATTCTTCGTCGTGCGCAATGCTGATGGCCACATTAATGCAGCGGATGGATAGCCTCGCCATGCAGGTAGCTTCCCTTTCCGTCAACCATGCCCTTCACAGCGGGATGAACGACCTCGCGGCCGCCCGCGCTCCAGGAGCCGTTCCCGAGGACGTTTTAATGGCAGTGGAAGCTCTTCCCCTCATCACGGACCATCCGGAATGTGTTGGTACCACTGGAAGTTTGGGGCCGATGCTCAACATTGCAGGCCTCCATCCAACTTTTCGACGGAAAACACCATGGGCAGTCGGTAAACGCGGCGTCCTGCGACAGCCCTCTCTCCAGCCGCCTCTTTGTCACTGGTCGGGGAACCGGAGTATCCTTCCTCATCGATACTGGGTCAGATTTGTGTTTTCCCGCGATCCCATGCAAAAGGGCTCCGGAGGAAAACGGACTATGAGCTAAGTGCGGTCAACGGAACGGTAATACCCACCTACGGCTCAATAAATTTGATATTAAATCTTGGCCTCCGTCGTGACTATTCCTGGCTATTCCTGTCGTTGCTGACGTCACAAAACCAATTATCGGTGCCGATTTTTGGAGCATTATGGGCTGTTGGTTGATGTAAAGAATAGGAAACTCGTTGATCGTGAGACCACCTTAGGCAAGGTCGTTTCAGGTCCGGCGCAGCACATCAAAGCCATCCTCTAAGTACCATGATATCCTTGCCATGTTTCCGGAAATTACGCGGCCCGCCGGGAAGCTGAGAGTGCCCGCGCACAACACCGTGCATTTCATCCGCACCACTCCTGGACCGCCCGTCTCCTGCAGACGCCTTTCTCCCGACAAGCTGCGGATCGCCAAAAGAGAGTTTGAAGCCATGTTACAGGAAGGAACGGCGAGGAGATCGGAGAGCAGTTGGTCTTCGCCTCTGCATCTTGTCCCGAAGAAAGGTGGCGATGAATGGCGGCCCTGCGGAGACTACCGCACTTTGAACGCCCGCACCATCCCTGACCGGTACCGCACATCGAGGATTTCTCGCAGTCTTTGGCG
This sequence comes from Pachydiplax longipennis, assembly GCA_036926295.1. Lineage (NCBI taxonomy): Eukaryota > Metazoa > Arthropoda > Insecta > Odonata > Libellulidae > Pachydiplax > Pachydiplax longipennis. Next base: position 811,306 of record JAVFKF010000028.1, on the reverse strand, counting down.
GGTAAGACTATATTTTGCACAGTCGATATAGTTCGCGCGTTCAACCGTATCCCCATCAATCCGGAGGATATAAAGAAAACAGCCATCACGACTCCTTTTGGACTTTTTGAGTTCCCTTATATGGGATTTGGGTTCCGTAACGCCGCGCAAACTTTCCAACGTTTTATGGATTCGTAAGTTAGACTTTGCTTATTGCTATATTGACGATGTACTGATTGCTTCCTCTTCTGAGGAGGAACATAAAAGACATTTACTTTTGAACGGTTCAAGACGTATGGCAAAGTGTGCGTTTGGTGCTAGTGAAGTAAAATTTTTAGGGTATTTAGTGTCCGAATGCAGAACACAACCGTTGCCGGAAAAAGTTTCTGCTATCACGAACTTCCCGCTGCCACTAACAATTAAATCACTGCAGCAATTTTTAGGAATGATAAATTTTTACCGTAGATTTATTAAAAACGCCGCCGCTCTTCAAGCGCCGTTGACCGACTTACTTGGTGCAAAAGTGAAAGGCAGTGATAGGATAGCTATGACGCCAATTTTGCGCGCATCTTTTGAAGAATGCAAACTTGCCTTAAGTTATGCCACTTTACTCGCTCATCCGCAGTCTTCGTTTCCCTTCGGCTTATTTACCGACGAATCGGATTCTTCAATCGGTGCTGCATTGCAACAATGTACAAACGGTGGTTGGCAGCCGCTAGCATTTTTCACGCAAAAACTGAATCCGGCCCAAAAGAACTATAGCCCTTACGATAGAGACGTCCTCGCTGTTTACATCTCGATTCTGCATTTTAAACATGTTAGAAGGCCGTGAATTTGCCATATTTACAGATCATAAGCCATTAACATACGCCTTCAAACAAAGGTGGGATAAATGTAGCCCAAGACAGTTCAGATATCTTGAATTCATTGGTCAGTTCTCCACTGACATTCGATACGTGAAAGGCAACAACTACGTCGTCGCGGACTCGTTATCGCGTATTGAGGCTATATCTCCTGCGATACTCTTTAATGAATTGGCCTGCGCCCAGGAAAATGACCAAGAATTGTTATTTTATCGCAACTCAGACTCTAGCTTGGATTTAAAACAAATCTGTTTTCCTGACTTAAATATTATTCTCGTGTGTGATGTTTCCTTGGCGAAACCTCGACCTTTCGTCACTGTGAACTTTCGGCGGCAAGTGTTCGAGTCTCTACATAATCTATCGCATCCGGGAGTGTAGGCGACGATTAAACTAATCAGTTCACGTTTTGTGCGGCTTTCCATGCGTAAAGACTGCGGGACTAAGAATTGTGTAGAATGCCAGCGCTCAAAAAATAAACAGACATGTGAGCGCACCCGTAGGTGAATTTCCGCTCCCATCGCAAAGGTTTGAGCACGTTCACATTGACATTTTTGGACCTCTCCCAATTTCTCGCGGGTGTAAATATTGTTTAACCTGTGTCGATCGGTTTTCAAGGTAGCCAGAAGTTATTCCGATAGAAGATATCTCGGCAGATACCGTAACTCGCGTCTTCTTTCGCGAATGGATTGCGCGTTTTGGTGCTCCCTTGAAAATAACTACCGATCAAGGCCGACAATTCGAAAGCGAGTTATTCCGGCAGCTTCATCAACTGACTGACACCGCGCATTTCCGAACCACAGCCTACCATCCATCATCTTACGGGATGGTGGAGAGATTCCATCGACAATTAAAGTCAGCGATTCGGTGCCACAACACTGCGGATTGGGTCGACATTCTTCCGGCGGTGCTCTTGGGAGTGCGAGCGGCGTGGAAGGATGACCTGGAAACCACATCGGCAGAATTGGTGTATGGGGAGACGATTCGTCTTCCAGGAGAGTTCCTATCCCCAGCATCCGATCCTGTCATCAACGCGGCGGCGAACTTCGTCACGCAACTCCGGGATTCCATGAAGAAACTCTCCCCAAGTCCGGCTGCGCGACATTGCGTCCGTTCTACCTTCATACATAAAGATTTGTATTCCAGCTCGCATGTTTTTGTGCGGAACGATTCCGTCCGTGCACCGCTGACGCCACCGTATGATGGACCATATTTTGTGCTAGAAAGGCATCCGAAGATTTTTAAAGTGAGACTCAGGCATGGGGACATCAGTGTCTCCATTGATCGGTTAATACCCGCGTTTGTTCTTACAGACACCGACTTGGCTGATGAATCACAGGTGATTTTCTTCCCTGCACGCAGAGACAGTCACCCTCCGGTGAACAATAATTTACAGGCAGCTCCTGCACCAAATGCTGCATACCACTGTGTCACCGCGATGCCTTCGTCGGAAAACCAGGAGCATTCAGCACGAAATCACCATCCTCCACCGCGAGACCTGCAGCCCGCAGCACGAACAACTCGGACAGGACGTCGAGTCCACTTCCCAGCGCACTTGGCTGACTATTACCTCCTATAATCCTCTTTTTCTCTAATTTTTGTCATTATATTTTCATTTTTATAGGGTTATTTACTGCCAAGCGGGGTGATGTGGCGGTAAACGCTACTCAACTGTTAGCGCGCGGCCATCGCACGGCGGCTGTTGGAGGCCTCCACCCTCGACCATCTCTCACATTGCTCCCGTCCGTAATCGAGTACGGACCTGTTGTCTGACTTCCGCCGCTGCCTACTCGAAGCGCAACTTCGTCACAGTATCCATAGCTCGTGCATTGTACAACCCCAAATAAACTCATATAAAACCGAACTTCGGAGTCAATTATTGCGCTCACGCGCTATAAGGGAAAAGTACGCTATTTCTTTTACTCTCCATGAGCAACCTCTTAGGATTCTACTAGCTGAACTTCGCATCCTATTCGCTTTACCTACTACGTTTTGAATATACTCTTTGAAGGAAAAACTACTACTGAGCATAATACCTAGATATTTATGATGCCTCACAAACTGCAGCGGATATCCTGAAATATTATAGGGTACGCAGGTAACATTAGTGGAACATGTAAAATTCATAGTTATGCACTTCTTAACGTTCAAGCCCAACTGACAATCACTGCACCAACCTGAAATAACATTCAGATGGTTCTGTAAGCAAACAATGTCATCTGGACTTCAAATCTCTCTATAAATAACAGTATCATCTGCAAATAGCCTAACCTTACATCAAACATTATCCACTATAACGTTGATATAAATTAGGAACAGAATAGGACTTAATACACTACCCTGCGGAACACCGGATGTGACGCAAACCTCATCAGATAAAATTCCGTCCAATGCAACTCGCTGCGATCTGTTACCTAGAAAACGTTTTATCCATTCAACAACTTGCTGATTAATCCCATAAGCCAACAATTTATGAATTATTTTAACATGTGACACTCTATCAAAAGCTTTTCTAAAATCTAAAAATACAGCATCTAATACCCTTATCAGCTGCCTTAACTCAGTCGTTCACAAAAAGGGCTAACTGGGTATTGCATGACCTACCCTTACAAAAACCGTGTTGACATTCACTAATTGCCCCCTTATCACCTAGAAAAACATTATTGAACTGGCAATAATATATGTTCAATTATCTTACAAATAATTGATGTTAAGGATATGGGACGATAGTCCTCCGGTTTCAGGGAACGCCCTTTCTTAGGCATTGGGGTGATATGCGCTCTTCTCCATGACGTTGGTACAACGCCTTCATCCAAAATTTTCCTATAAAATAAGAAAAGAAAGGGAGAAAGCTCATCTGCCAGAGTTGTAAGAACCAGCGATAGTATACCTTCCGGTCCGGGCGCTTTCTTCTTGTCAACCTCTTGCAACAGCTTTCCTATTCCATCCACTGACAACTCTATCGACCACATCTTTGAGACAACCCTCATAGAAAAATCGTTCGTGCGTCCATTGTCTGAAGTAGAGTTTTCCTGGTAATGTCAATTCAGTAAGTTCGCTTTACCTATTGAATCACTAATTATTTGTCCCTCGTCATTAACAAGGCTAGATACTGAAGACTGAGGTAATGCCTACCATGGATCTTCTTCTGGGCCCATGCTTCTGCCCATCTGTGTTAATATTCCATGTGGTGTCACCTTTTGCAAGATTTAATGAAGTGTAGTTTCTATCTGCGAGGTATATGGCTTTGTGCATCGGGGGATGGGATGGATTCATCCCATCACTTCTTCACCTCCCCCTTCCATTTCCTCTACTAGCTAGTATTTAAGTGTTTGTTTTTAGAGTTTCTTCACCAGAAGATGAAGATTAATCTTTGAAACTGGTCGTGTAGTGGTTGTTGGTGTTAAAATAAAAATTTTGTGGTAAAAGTACAAATCTTTAATAGTTCCTTTCCATTATGGATTACCACAACACCTCGCCTGAATCTGTGAAGTTTATTCAAAAAATATCATTGATTTTTCAAATCATTTTACAATATCTTTGTATAAACGCTTTTAAATATTGGAAATATTTATGTTTTAATACTCAGCCTCGTTGAATGAAAATTGCCAGCTTATAAATTAAACAGTAAAAATGTTATAGTTAAACATGGTTTACAGCTGGAATCATGTGAATCAGCAAAGTTTATTTTCTTTTGAGTGTTCTTTTTCTGCTATATTTACTTTCCAGTTAAGGTTTCAAATGGTATTTATATTTCTATACTATGCTTAATAGTCATGTGACATTATGTAAAAAAATTTTATCTACACTCAAAAGCGAATCCCTCAAAAATTTTAAAGAAACCGCTGTAGATCTGGCAGAGAAGAATATGTAACCCCTGAAGGAATCTCGATTTCCATCGTTTAGAGAATGGATACCTTTTCTCTTTACCTTAATAGAAAACTATTCCTTGGCAAGCTTTATGAATTTCGCCAAAATGGAAGTCTTAAACTACTGCTATAATGTTGCTGTCACTGTTCTTATAAATAATTCTTGACCTCACCATTTACTGAAGGATTAATAATTCTCACCACCTTCATTGGCAGATTTGGTTTTCGAGGATGTTTATCATCAAATATAAGAATGATCGAGGTTAAACAATTTTTCATTCATGATTTTCTTATTTATTTCTCATCTGATATGCTTCAGTACATAGGTTCTGCTATTTCATGCTAATGCTAAGAACGTCATCTTCTTTTGGAAACTTTCAGTCACTTAATATATCTCATTACATATTACTTATGAAACCATTGCCTAAGCAGAATAACTGCACTTAATACAGTTGCACTTAATTGCAGTTGCTACTAATTGAGTTTCAGGTTAGAATTCACAGACAAAATTAAGATTTATAAAAACAGTTCAAATTTGTAGATATTATGTTACTTTTGAAGATGTCATTGGCCTTTCTTACACATGCTGTCATAAGGTACTCTAGTCCTTGAACAACCTCTCAATAATTTTCCTGGAAATTCTATCATTCGGAAATATCTATGAATGTCTAAGGTTCTTTGTGCGTCACTTTCACTAATTCCCTTCATCTACTTTTTCGCTCACTTCATATATTTAAGATTTTTCTTCCCAACCACCTTCATTTAACACTTTCGTCTATTTCTACATTCATTTCTGTCATAAATAACGATTATAGCTCGGTTCTTTAAATTCACCTCCCTAGTCTTTATAATTTAAATGTATGTTCTTTGCTATATTTTATATTGTTTTTTATTTCGTCTCCTAATTGTTATGGTATCTAATTAAAGCTGCAAGCCATAGCTGTAGTTAGATTAGAGAAATAAATAAATGTTCTCGGATAATCTGGTAAATATTAAAGAAATACTATCTTTATCCGATAGTTTGACGTTGACCCCTGAATTGCGTCCTCCAGAAAAAGCAATGATAAAACTAAAAGAGAAACAACTTAAATAGAGATCATTGAAAGTAATTGAACTAGTTTTGTACTTATTCACTCATTTTTTCTGAAAAATAAAGCTTATTCCATAAAATGATGACAAATTAGGTTGTTGCTTAATTTTTAGCTAAGTTAATTTCACCATCAAAATGTCTTTCAATGTGTATCATATGCGCATATATACAGTGTATCATACAATAAAATTTTCTCTTGTTGTAATCACAATTATTTTAAAAGCGATCTTGCTATAGTCTATAGGGGTGAACTAGTGAAATAGCCACTCTTCATTTGAACCCGACCTTACCATTGTTACGTCGCTGAAATATTCTATCAATTAATATCTTAAGCTGAGGAAGTAAGAGTGAGCTAGCGTGAGAGCTTGAAATCGAAGATCGTAAGGTACCGTACTTTACAGTATCTTACGACCACGTAAATCATAATTTGAGCTCCCGGGTGACATTACCAGCGCCACCAACGGTGGCAGACTAAGAAACTAAATGGTCGCTGTCGCAGACACGGAGACGAGATCACAGACAACGGTGAGCAAGCGAACCGAGAGGAGCTCTTCAAGTGCGTCTTTCATTTTGCATGGAAACCTATGCGATATTCTTCATATTGAAGTGGCAGTGAAATCTTTTCACGATGGATTTAGAAAATTTAGACCGGAGCGAAAATATGAGATTGCGGCAGAGATACGTTGGGTAAGTAGCAACAACTGCACAAAATTCTTTACAGAAAAACCTATCATTAGTAGCGGGCGTATCGAAAACGAGGAATGCATATTCGAGTGTGAAGTGGTTAATTATCGGAGGAAATAATTTCATTAAATTTTATTCATGATTAACCCATATTGATGCTAGAATCTGTCCGCGTTTTACGTTTGAATCGAATTGGCCATTGGAGCTATCAAGGATATTGAAGGAAAATTCGGAATTGGCAAATTCTATTTTAAGTCTATGGTTAAAAACGACCTCATGGAATTTTTGCGGCATTACCATCATTCGTATCGATGCAGTATCACTTTGCATTATGTAATAAAGGTTTGGATTGCGTTTTAAGCAAATGAAAACTCTAGTTTTCACCGTGTACGAAATATTCGAGTTCCGCGTTCATTTTGCATTTTCCACGTGCCCTTTCAATGGAGCCTTTTCTTGAAACTAAAGTAAGCAGATAGTTTAGTTTCTCAGTCACTTTAACTACACAAAGTGAAAATAAAATGAAAAATACTTAACACGGGTTTCCAATGCGATTCAACTCGTTCATTTGGTTCTCTTTCGTATCATCTCGATGCCATTTGAATGTTGGCAATACTTCATTTAGGTGAAGTCTAATGGTTTGATGGACGGCTTGGTGGTTCCATATACATGCCTTCCGATGAGTAGGCCAGAGGTGATTGCTTTTAGGACAAGTGTGTTCTTTTGGAAGTTAATAGCCACCTCACAAAAATACTCTATTTAATAATTTTGTTTACATATCTTGTACATGACGCCAAGTGATTACTGGGAAACGTTCTTTCAATTTACCATGCGAATAAATTTTCTCATAAGATTTGGGGTTTTAATTGTTTGAATGTAGATGACGCGCAACAATTGTTTCACAGTCTTATCAGAACGAATGCTAAATGTATGCTTAGTGTAGGAACTAAAACAAGGGATAAATTGATAAATTCAACAGAAATAAATTTTTTTAACCATTCCTACGTGAAATATTTACTACACTGAACTTTAACAAGAAACTTCGACGGTTAGTTATTCTCTCTTTAGCCATTTTACCTCTATCACATTTTACAAATATTGTTTGACTCTGGAATCTTTACGGGTAAGTTTCGTAAGAATGATTAGATTTGGAAGAATTTTTCCTTTAGTGTAACAGGCAAGCGGATTCATTCAACCAACTTTATGTATGTGTGGAAGATTAACAGTTTACTCCGACAAAGTAATATACATGATTGACATAGGCCCAAATATCGTACCCCTGAGGGACAATATAATTCAGGCCCAAACAAATATCATCCAAAAACAAAAATGTCTATGTTTAGCCAAAACTATCGAGTTTTAGGACCGGAAGTTAGTTTCAAGATCTATCGTTATAATAGACGAAAATAAATATAAGGTTCAAAGTCCAATTTTCGAAAAAAGCGTCCCTAATATCCCCTCCCCCCTCCGAGAAAAATTCCTTTTCCCCGAGAATTCAAGTGCAGCTTGTCTTATGATCATCAGAACCAATTTTTTCTCATAACTGACACTTCGGGCCATCCAATAATTTTATTTTACTTTTTATATCGCTCATTTTAAGTATTTTGTCAAATGATTTTGATGCATTTTAAGCTGCTTGTAAAATAAGGGGCATGGATTAAACATTTCGCCCACTGGTGTCATCGACCCTCAGTACGCTTCTAAGTAAAATTTTCCTTTCAAAGATATTCAATATTACAAGTCCAAACATTTAGAGAAGTTGTCTGAATCTTAATAGGGTTGCCAATAAGTTAGGCTCCTATTAATGTCCCCGGTACGATATTGGGAACCACGTAAGGGGACGGTATTAGGAAAAAAGCATATTTTACCAGTGGCCGCCATTATCGGCAAGCAGATAGTAAAAATTAAATTTCACTTACATAACGTGAAAATAGACTCTACTGGTGTAATACAACTATGAAGAGATCAGAAGAATACTTCATTTTTGCTCCAAAAGTAGGTCGAAAGATAACTTTAAAGTTAGCAATTTCGTATGCAACCGGCGTGCACCTTCCCGCTAAGATCGGAGAGTCTTTATCTAAACAGCCTTAAAAATCTTTCTGCTTTACTGACTAACTAAAGGAAGCAGCTTATTTTTTTCCAACTCTATGTATGAAAAAATTTACAACATTTGCTATAATTCATATAAAATTGTAAATCGCTACTTATAAATTCCTTGAATTAGTCGAGCTTGTTCTTTTATGCGCCATCCAGCCGAGGGTTTAGAACATATCTGATAATTGAAATCAAAACTCTAATCAACATTACCGGAACGAGCCTTTCTACACATTGTAGCTCCAAAATCAACAAAAATTGACAAGCCAACGTAAAATAAGCTATTCTTTGACACTAGATTGGTACCCCCGAGAACGCGATTACACAGTTCAATGAGCTGACCTCACAACGTCTTGAACGCACTAAATTTTAAACGGTAAATTACTACTGAAAATTCCATAATATTTTAATTCGTGCATGTCATGCCATCAGTGCGGCAGGACTGTTAGGTTAAATTTAGGGAGCGCCTCATGCTCAACGTTTTTCTACGTTAGAATCGGTCTTCGCACCATTTAGATATAACGTCCAGGTCGTCCTGTAACATGGGTTATCATTCAACTTTTGAATTTTCAAATACATAAGACTGTCTTCCACTAACAGCCTCTCTTTAGGTAAGACTCTGAAAATTAATCACTGTTGAAATTTCAAAATATTTCTTATTTGTCCACTTTGCCCCGATCCACTTGGATGCTCGCGCCAAAGTAAATATAGTAAGTAAGTAAGACATACTTTGGAATCGAGTCCGTCCAATGGCCGCATAAAATTTCGAGCAAATGTAATATTTTCTTAGATTGAATGGAGCTGGTAAGTTATCAAGAAGAGCAGCAGATTAGTAAGAAGAGCTGGACCAAGTTCTGAGCCATTTAGTTGACCATGTATATCGTTCACTCGTTTTCGAATGTCTTGTAGAATTTTGTCTGATACATCAAACTAATTGATAAAAACATTGTTCATTTATCAACTGAAAAAACATTTAATCTCTTAAATAATGCTTCGTAAATTCCATGCGAAAGATTTTAAGTATTTTCTTTCTTCACTTTGAAACATCCTAGGAGTATTTAAAATTTTCGGTGTTGTTTAGCAAGTTGTCTCATTATCTGTTAGAAACTCCGCATCTGTGAATCCATGCTTTAGCGCATCTTTTTTAATTGAGCCGGTTGAAGATTTTCATAAATCATTGTTAAAAAACTATTTCCTTGAAAAACGCTAAGTCTTATCCTTCACCTTGGGTGGATTTACTTGCTCCGAGCGGTTACCTTAGAATATAATGTATTTCCGGAATACATCAGCACTCAACCACATAAAACCTGGATAATATGAAAAGCCTTTAAAATTATAGATGAAATTTCACGTTAAGTAAACAAAATAAAAGCACCATCATATCCCGTTAGCCGCTAATGAGCAAATTGAGCTTGCACTAAAAGGGATTACATTGAAGAGCCAGAGGTAATCTGCGCTCTTCGGGCAACGCTTTCTCATTTATTAAGCAAATATGATCATTTGACATTGCTTAATTTCTAAGTCATTTTCTTAGGTTCATTTTAGTACCCGCACTTTAGAAATCGAAATAATTGAATACAGGTGACACGCTAGGTTTCACATCCTACGAAATATGAACAGACCCCAATGGATTTCCCTGAGATTCGTAAATGGAAAGTGGAAGAAATTGTCTACGAGATCAAGATTTTTCCAGACATAAATGGCATTTCTGTTGGGGAAAAGGGGTTATATAAAAACTGTTTCACATACTGTTTCATCATAAGTATCTAATACTCCATATACACCCCATCTTCATTACTAAATAAAGGTATATGATCAACAAGCGTATTAAATAGAAATATATGTGAAAAGAATTTCCTTTTCGTGAACTACTTCCAGCTCATTAACTACATTTCTTGAGACTTCCTCAGTAATTTCTTTTTCTTCTGAAATTCATGAATGAAAGTGTGAAAATTTGGAATTCCCTATCTTCGGACAATTTAACGACCAGCGATCATAAAAGCACTCTTTGTTGATCAAATCGATGAGAGCAGTAAATAGAGGGATTGGCAGCCGAGCCGAGAGGGCCGAGTTACGCGTCGCCATCGTGATATAGATTCGTTTTTTGACGTTATCAATAAAGTTAAAAGATTTAGATTTTCACAAAAAAATAATTTCAGTATTTTCTCAAACTTTACCGCCTGATATTATTTCTTGTAAAAAGAGAACGAAAAGTAGCAGGAGACTACGTTTCTCCCTGCAGTTTCCCGAAAACTCGCGTATTCTTATAGATTTTTCCAAGACACTTATCCAAATTTTTTAACAGCAAAGTGATTTACATTCGTGAAAAGTAGATTCCACGAAGAGATTTGGATACTAGAAATACCTTGTTTCTTGAATGATAGATCCAAATTCAAAGATTCAAAACAAAAAATAATACTCTACACCCAATTTTCTTGAAAATATCACTTTCTTGTTTTTCCTTCGATTATCACAATATTTAACCCTGATCTAATTGCACGATGCCATAATTTCTATGCTAAATGTCTTCCAAATAGGTTTCTGTGCAGATGTAGCAACAGCGCGCGCCGTTCTCCCGTAAGGAATGCATGGGGCCATATGCTTTAAGTGATGTCTTCATAACGTTGGATGATGTATAGCAAGCGTATATTTACTTCCCGAGCAACTATTTTTTAAATGGTTTAAAAAATCTTTGAGAGTTTGATTGATACTTTCCTCGATTCTTATATTTTATACGAGTGAAAGTAACTCTTAGGCCTGGTGTTATAATCTCTATTTATAGTTGACATTAACGTTTATGTTCACTTTAACTCAAAAAAACCATATTATAATCGATATTTAAACCTAAAAGTAAAATGTATGTAAAGTGATGTTTATCTTGAATACCAGATTGAAGTCAAGTCAATCTAGTATCCAAGATAAAAATCACTTTATCTGCCATTTTTTGGCTTAATTATCGATTTACATTAAATACTCTTTAAATGCACAAGATGGCGGCTAATTATCGGTAAAGATCTCACGCCTCAGTTAACTAAGTAATAAAGAATTATTTATTGAAGGGAATGTTTATGCGGTGGATTTTACGAAAAAAACTTTTAAATGTATTTACTAAAATTGTTTTTCTACTGGATAAGGATATTTTTAATGAGTCAGTTTGCTTGCTTCGGACCGATCTGGGATCGTTTGGTAAACTTAGTGACTGACAAATAACTTGCAGCTTACGATATGGCAAGCAAGATATTATAAATTCAGTTCACGCTGCACTGACCTGTACAGACTTATAAAATAGACAAATATTATTCTCGGCAAACAAATGCGGTTCTCTTCCAAAAAAATATTTTGCACTAGGACTAGTAAAATTTCAGAGGAATTTTCTCACGCAACTGTACTTAGTGATCCTACATCATTATTCTGATCGTATCTGTAATATCTTATGCCAGAAATCATTGAAGAATTTCCTTACATATCGGTCCAAAAATATCTTTTATAAAAAATCCCTTTTTGGGTGTGTGGGATAGTCTACTATCCCACACACTGAAATTTATTCGTCTTTCATGCTACTAATCAATCGTAGAGTGTGTACTGCAGGTGTATCTGAAAATATCTCTGAGACGGAAACCAGTTTTAACCTACATCCGACTGTTTTGGGGAACTCGAATATGCCTGGAATTTGGTGTCGAAGCATAGAAAAGTCTAAAGGCAACCGTGTTCGTATTCATAGCTTCCAGCCATTTCACAGCTGTATGCGCGTTAATGCTATCGTTTTTAATTCTTCTTCAGCTGTTAGACTGCTACAAAGCTTTGAATTTTTAATAAAGTTTCAACCAGAGGTCGTTTTTTGTGACTTAAGATGAAAACATTAGCTCCACGATTTATAGTTTAAAAAGTGAATTTTCAGACAGGTCCCATGTCTTTCAATATAAAAATTTTAAATTTATCTAAGTTTGAGTCTCTTCATCAGAAAATAAGTATTATTGGCATTCGTCGAATATCAATATACTGTAAGAAATGCAATCGAATATCTTCTTGAATGGCGCAAAAATAAAATAAATGAATACGGTCGAATGATTATGAAGATACTCCTAATACAAAGATAAAAATCGGAGTATGTTATAGTTGTTAAAATTGATAATTTAGTCAAGTTGTATGAAATAATAAAGCAGAATGAAAGCTAAATTATCCCTACAAAAAACCTCGGAAAAATGTGTTAATTTGTTGTTTACTAATTCTAACTTTTGTTCTATATAAAACGTCGTGCAATATTGCGCTGCATGAGAAAATTAGCAAGAAATAAAATTCAGCTCATTAAGAAGTTGCAATCACGGCTATGATGTTGAATCATTAGGATTAATAAATTGGATTAGCTACTATCGAAGCCGCCAGTAATCTAAAATTCCATTCCGTTATCTATGAATAAACTATGACACAGCAAAGTATAATGTTGTTACAAAATTTGTAATCTTAATATTCCTTTAATAATTATTCTTTCTGACTTATCAACTCTTGATTTCAGTCTAACGTATCTCAATAGTCTCATAAGTTACGTTTTGAGTTCCTTCAGTGGAAATTCAATAAAAAATCGATCAAAAATCAAAATCATCTTCTAAGGATTAAATCGAGCGTTAGATAGGCAATTAGTCAACGGGGTTTAAAAATGATAATAAAGAAAAGCAAGAAAATACAAATATTGATCAAAATTTTAAATCCCCAATCCTAAACTGCGACGTGGTGTCTATTAGATCAATGATTAACAGATGCGTGCAGCAGCTTCCAAGGAAGACGTCTTTAGAAATTCGAATGTTCATTCACAGATTCAATTAATGATCGTGAAGAATTCTGCAAACGTACGCGGCATTTAATGAATTTCTATCCCTGGTATTTTACAAAGATGAGGGAAATAATTCCCAACACAAATTAATGTCACAGCATGTATTAACCATCCTACGCACAGTGGGTTCATCATAGAACTAGTTTAAATTCGTTCAAAGGTAAACAGTTTTATCTTATCGCTGAAACTCGGAATAATCTCCAAGAATCGGTGGTAATTTGGAGAAAAAACTAAAATGTTTCGTATGATCACGGTAGAGTCCTGTCTTTTAGATGTTGTGCTTGAATGGATCACTATTCCAATGATGTGGTAAATGCTTCAAATTCAACAGTGCTAAGGAAAAATGAATATCCTCTGCTGTTGTATGTGAATAAAGATGAAATAATTTAATGTAGCTCAACGTAGTGTTCGAAACAAAACAATAAGAAATAGAAATGCAAAGAGGAGCATAGTCCAACAAAGAAAAAATTCTTAAGCAATCCTATTAATTTCTAGTATTTTTCTGCGAATGCAATATTTAACACTGAAAAGAAATATTTCAAAATTTCATTTGGAGTCAGCCAGATTCTTATGTTCTCGTGAAATCTTTCCATGTCAGTCATAACTTTCATATTTCGTCCGTCAAATTATAAATAGGTTTGTTTATCGTTTGTTAAATACCTGAATCTATATTTAGAAGGTTAAGCAATAGCTCGTTTGTAACGTGCGGTACATCACCAATAGCTCGAGGCATGATTCCCTCTCACCTCGCCACTCTTCAAGGTCAACTCGTTTCTATACGAAATGCTGCAGCCTCTATAACAGAAAACGGAAGCTCAAAAATCTTTTCTGCTGTATAATTTAACGAGTGGCAAGCCATAATAATTTATTTGAAAATATGGAAACTCAAATATGTAAAGTTTAGCGAAAATTCAAGTAACGATTAATTTTGGCGTGGTAAAAGCGTTTTAATTTACTCGGATTCTCTCTCTCGTAAAAGTTTTTTTGCTAAGGAAAATTTCACCGCAGAATAGAAGGATAACTTGAGTTCATGGTAAGAATTTTACAACGGTTTGATTTTTCCATTAGTACGCATCCAAAACCGTTTACTTAGGTATAATGGCATGCTTCTAATTGGTGAGGGTATCTTAATCCGTATCCAAAGTTTCAGATCGATATCATATGGGGAAGTTCCCCAAACGAAATACCGTACATTCCATTTAAATGCATTGTAAAATGGAAAAGACCCTCCTTCTTCGAACCAAAGATCATCAGGGGAACGGTAAACTGCGTTTTTTAAACGTATTTATGACTGCTGTTTAGATGCCTGGCTACGGACTTCATGAAATGCTCCATAAAAAAATTTCCCACCGTACATTTCTTAAGGGAGCATTAAAACCGCCTGGTGTCGAACTCGGAGCCATTTTGAAGGATACATTTTTAATTAAATTTCGGAAAGGAAATCTCTAACCATATACAGAATTTTAAGTTCATATCATATCGAGGAGGTCATCAAACGTATTTCCGTATTCCCCTTTTGGTAGTATGGTAGAAATCCATTTGGGCCCTGGAATCGAACCAAGGAACATTATGTAAACGGTAAATTATATTTTCAAAACATAATCATGAAAACAGATCACATGCGGAAATAAATTATTCTATCTTCTCGGGAAACGCCCCTTCAAAATATTTGTATTATCCTCCATACATATTATGTGGGAGAATTGATATCACCTGTAATCGAACCCAGAACATTTATGGAAAAGCTAAATGTATATAAATATTAGATAGTAACAACCGATGTCAAATTTTCGGTTCGATATCACAAACTACTCGATGAAGTTCATGATCATTAGTGACACAATTAGGTAGAAAATCAGAAGCCGTTACCTTCTAAAAGAAGATTTCCTATTAGTAAAAAGAAGTTTAGCTCCTTTATTTTCATGTGACGTCAATCTCAGATTTTTATTTCATTTAGTCCCACAATTACTCGCTGCCTTAATTCGTGGTTCTAAACGGAACACAATGAAAAGGGTGGTAGAGGAACCTTCCCTAGAGAACAGAAGAAACGCAACCAGCCTTGTTTAATCCGAGAGAGATTCGTTAGAAAGTAGAAAATAATAACTAAACAATAGGGTGTACGTGAAAATTATTCAAGTAAAAATGGGGATTTTCTAACCCTCGAATACTGAAACGCTCAAAGGAGACTCAATTAAACAAATTTCAATAAATATTTATATACAATAATCAGGCATTCTTACTGATATCGCATAAATTATTGGCGGCCTTGATCAATTTTGTGATTTGATTCAGTGAAAAACGTTTGATTGCCATTGATTAGCCGAATTTCTCGATAAGTTTAGGAAGACTTTCTCGGCAAATATGAATTATTTCCCGGCGAACATGACGAATTAATTCCCCTCGGGTTCTCAGCCGGGTTTAATTGGTGTTTGCTACATATGGTGGCAAACGCCAATTAACCCGAATTTAGAAGTGAAGCTTGGCTTAAAAATTAATCTAATCGATATTAACTAATTAAACTTGACTGAAAGCGTACGGCTTATTTGTTTTGGTTTACCATTTATATTTTGGGCATAATTTCCGTAAAGGAGCACTTATAACATAATTTTACTTAAAATGAGCCTTAATCGCAGTTGCTAATTTCATGTATTCTATTTTAATTTCGTAAATTGTGCAAATAGTAAATGCCAGAATAACGAATTATTATTTCTTTTACTAAAATAGAAGATCCCAAATGAAACTAATGCTTTAGCCTAGAAAAATTCATTTAAGACTCGAACCCGGGACCTCGGTATTAGAAGGTTAGCGGAATAACCATTCCTCTTCCTAGGTCGTACTAAAAAGCCAGGAACTTAAAGTCTAATCATGCATAGCGTGCCAACGTAACAGCTTGCCAACAAACTGACAAATCAAGGCTTTCCTGAGTAATAGGCCATGTTCTTATGAGTCTTATACAGTGTATCGCTATTCCACTTAGAATGGAAATTTTGTTTATCACGCATATATGAAACAGATACCCACAGTTTTGAAAATATGCCTATTTTAAAGAAGTGGTTATAAATCGATTTAAGATTAGAGAGAAGCAAAAAGCTTGGGAAATATGGAGGAAAATGGAAATAATAATTTTCCTTACCTCCATCCTCCTCATGCGAAAATTTTGTAAAAATTTTGAATGACCGTTTTCATTACTGAAATGAATCATTCCTCCTTTGCACCGGATTAGTCGTACTTAATTTTTCTATCCCAAAACACACTTTAACGATGCTATCTTAGGCAGATGGCATCACTCATATTACTCCTCAAATACGAACAGTCCCGAGGCTTCTTGTTCATCCAGAAATATCCAAAATTTTAACCGCGGAAGAATTGCTGAAATTTTATTATTATCATTGGTGTATAATTAATTCATTTAATTGTCGTCAACGCTTGTGAGGTATTTTGACACGCCAAAGGAGTCTTGATAGACCCGCAGTTATCTGAGAAATAAATTTTTCTCTTCTGTTCGTTCAGGTGTTTTAAGTTACATAAATATTAAGATGGCGTTAGTTAACTCTCGATTAACCTTTTTTAATTTTCATCTCTTTCAATTATTTTATATCAAGAGTACAGGGGAAGCAACAGTAATGAGTTTGAAATTTCATTACCTTGATCATATGACAAGTTAACGGTTCGATCACTTAGAAAGACACATAAAGGGAAGATATTTTAATTTTATTTAACGTTCGCGTTAAAAATTTCTGATAAGTTTGACTCGTTTTCTCATTAAAGAACAAATAAGGATGGGTATTTACCATTGACAATATAATCTAATTTTTATGAAATAGTTATTTTGTTGCGGAAATGAACTGTAGATGACGCCACACCCAAATAAGGGGAGGAGTGAAATACCTAAGGATTTCAATGGCAAGTTTCATCAAGAGAAGTGTTTAAAATAACTCAAGTTCAGAGTTCCGTTGGTAGGTAATACAGATACTTACATCGTTTCGTTTTTTAATGATATTCATCTGGTCTAGTGAAAGTAAATGAAGATATACTCTAGCAATTAAATTCGTTTGACCACGGACAGCATTAATGTCAGATTAAATAAAACAGAACGAAAGTTAATTACAGTCTGTTTGTTTTTACTCTTGGGTTTTTTTAGGCTTCCTTTCCTAGTCTTAGAATTCATAAAATAATTCTTATTGAGGTGTACACAGGATAATGAATTCTATCTGAAGCAGGACTGATATCAATAACCAACAACTCGGACATAATTCTGGGCTACCTAAGGTTCTAGAGAAATATTCTTGACTTAAATTTGGTGCGTTACTTCTCGATTAATCTGAAAGGAAGAGGAAAATAAATTTATCGATAAAATAGGCAATACTTGGATGTGAGATTTAACTACGTACATCGAACACATTCTACTGGTTCTTCATTATTAATACCATTGCGTAAGCAAAATTTGAATGCAAGTTACACACGCAATCTCTCTGCTATCATCAATAAATTTAATATTTGATTTTAACGGCCTACCATAAATGTATTTCAGTATTTGTGAACATGCATGCGAAAATTCAGTAATGAATCTCATGATCTAAGAATGACAACCAATTCTATCGCGATGAAGGGCTCCAATCAGATGTTAAACTCGTAAAGCGGGAGTCAATTCCAGTAATGTTTGGGGTTCACTATACAGCGACAAGAGCTCGTTCACTGTACAGTGATCGTCTTCTAGGTGGCTGTACACACATTGTTGCTTCCTGTCGACTGGGCGAGGGAATACACAATCTAGTCGAGAATCAATTAACAACTATCTTTTTAAAATAACTAAGAAATAAACACTGGATAGTCTGTAAACACCATATACGTGTAAAATTTCCTTGCACACTGAAAGCTAATCGGTGAATGTTTACCAAAACATCCGATTTCCACCATATTACGGAATCGAAATAAGCTGGTGAATTAAGATTTGACAATAAATAACTTAAACCAGGAGTGTCATTGGGAAAGAAATACGTCCAGGTGATATGATGACTTAAATGGTTTTTTCTAATTCTTAGTGTCTCTAAATATCGATAAATAGATGCTATTCCTGCTATAGATGCCGCTTATTAAACTTTGATGAAAGAAACATAAGCTAATAAATCCGGTTGACGGATATGGCAACAGCACTCATGTCTATTATTCTTTACAGCAATGCCTGCCAGCTTCACTACGAGCAAAATCCTCTTAAGCTGACTTATTCTGAGGCACAATATTTCTTCGATGATGATGGAGTAAAATATCTGGATTGTGTATCCAGGATCGCCAATGGTAAGTGAATCTTCTGTTTGAAGTATTTTGCATTTAAACTCTAACTTTGAATTTCTTGTAATGTTTCTAAACAATTAATTCATTTTTACAAATCCATTATCATAATTATGTCATACGATATATAGTAAAACCCGGTTAAGACTATTTACGGGGGAGCAAAGCAAAAACCGCGTCTTAACTGGGATAAAGTTATAACAGGTTTGTGCACTGGTTGCCTTGCTTTTGAAGAATGATCTGCTGTTTACGCAAATAGAAGGTCTAGGTAACTTAGTTTTGGTTACTTTTTACTCTGCAAAGAAGCAGTTTTCACCAGATAGACAATTAAAAATTTTTCAACGGCAGTGGTGAGATGACATCACTGTCTTTCCAAAACTACGCTTACAAAACGCTGTACTCCTTTTCTCGTATAATCGCAATGTTTTAAAGCTTGATATTGCGACGAAAGGAAACACCGCCAAGCGAATTTTCGAATATAATGTTCCGCTTTGATCGTGAGACAAAAGTTATAAAGATCTGTCACTATATACGTATTAATTCCAACAGTGGGATTTAGATTGCCCTGCTTCTCAATATGTTAATTTTATTCTCACAAAATTAGTAACAGTAACAAGGAATCATTTTTTAGATAAAGCAAGAGGGCTTGAGAGGATGACGCACATACTGTAAAATATTTTTGGTCTATCGAATGAGGCGAACGATTGGTTAAAGTGGGCTGTGGTTCCGGGTTCCATCCTCGGTAAGAGCCCATATGTGCGAAAACGATAGATTTCCCCAATATACTCTTATCCAAAATTTTTAATAGCTAAGTGATTTACATACGTGAAAAGTAGATTCCACGAGGAAGATTTTTGATATTAGAAAAGACCTTGTTTCTTGAATGATAGATCCAAATTCAAAGATTCAAAACAAAAAATAATACTCTACACCCAATTTTCTTGAAAATATCACTTTCTTGTTTTTCCTTCGATTATCACAATATTTAACCCTGATCTAATTGCACGATGCCATAATGTCTATGCTGAATGTCTTCCAAATAGGTTTCTGTGCAGATGTAGCAACAGCGCGCGCCGTTCTCCCGTAAGGAATGCATGGGGCCATATGCTTTACGTGATGTCTTCATAACGTTGGGCAGAGGATACAGTCACTCCTTGCTACCTTAAATCTATAAATTCAAAAGTTTTCTTTATTCGATTGAAAATAATAAATAATACGTTGTAGATGATATGAGTCTGTAATTAAGTTTTTGAATAAATTAACTGACAGTTATAAAGGACTTGGACCTTTTGAAAACATGTCAGGCTCCCAAATCTTAAAATCCATTTTTGTAAATGGCTATTACTGACTTTAAAGTTGATACTCTAGTGTAAGTCTATATTATCATCCCTTTGTAAGAATCCCATAAGGAGAAACCGTAATAAAATACTAAACAGAGTCATTGGCAAAAGTAGCTTTAAGTTTTAAAAAACACTCCAGCAGTTGATTCGTATCATATTCACAGATTCTTAACAAATTCAATACATCCAGAAAGATAAGTTTATCTAGCACTACAAAGCGCCAGAGCTGTACTGATGGAGGCAAATTAAAACCTTGATAATTTTTCACCATGAAGTATGATGATTAGCGAGGCATCCACATCAGAGAATTCTTAGATTCAAAAGTTTTCGTTCTTTAACCATGAAAATCATGGTAAATGTAATCGCAGCATCAGAAAATGAAGATGCGTCGTTCCGATAGTGAAAGTAGTCTAAAAGTCTGGAAAATTTTCACATAGTAAAAGATACAATGAGAAGATTTATTCACCAGAATTTAACATGACGCTGTTGTGAGCAATAATCTTTAGCATATGATTTGGTTATGTGGAAAAATAAATCTATAACGAATTTGTAAATTAATGAGTGATTCTTAATAATATCATGTAGAAGGTTCGTTTTGCTCGAAAGATCCGATCGTTCCCTCTAACCTTTGAGCGAAAAACGAATGTCTCCAGATGACGTCCACATGAGCTGAGCTTTTTTACTGGACCACCGTAAAATGTTTATTCTGCTTATTAATGTAATCCCTAAAAAATGGAAATGAAGCGATTAAAAAACCGGGCTGAACTGCCTATTGATTCTCAACGGGGAGAACCGTGGTAAATATCATATTATATAAAGTTAACTGAACTCCAAACAAAACGAAAGATAGAAAATGTAGCTTATGCGACTGAGACGAAAATTAACTCGACGAAAACACACTGAAACCAGTGACAAAATGTTTATCTGTGGAATTCATTCTTTATATACATTCTGTATATTGTACATAATATACGGGACGTGATGGATTGTCATGAACACTTATTATTATGCTACTAATAATTCTATGTAGCAATAATTTAAGTAAGAAAAACTTGAATATGTTTACTTTTTGAGTCAAGGAATGGTTAAGCAAGACTCACTGCTGCATTGCTTTTTCGCAATTAACAGGTTTATTACCAGTCGCTAGAATTGAGAAAGCTATTTCAAGCAATACTATGAAGCCTGCTTTTATATTGTACATTGTATTTATAGTTTACTCACTATTTTTAACTAACCATAATTTTATCCGCACTCAAGCCTTCAGTGTTATTTACAATCTTGATCTATGTAGTTCAACGATCGCCTTGGCTTTAAATCTTACAATGATGTTTAATCGTAATTCATCACGATAGTAAACACATCCATGATGCATTGCGGTTAAAACAACATGGCGGATATATATTGGCATTAAAATTTGTAATAGAATGGAAAATGACGCTCTGGTATCGAACGAAGGATTATTAGAGAAACGGTGAACTTCGTATATGAAATTTCATTATGAATTCTGTTTACATGCGGGATTTTCTTTGAATGTTATCGGGATGAGATTCAGAAAGAAATTCTTAAGTCGCCGCATTGTGTTTTAAATGGAAAAATCGTACCCACCTGGCATCGAACTTACGCTTATTTGGTGACATTTCATGTTCCGATACTTTAGAAAAGTGCGTCATCTACGACCTCCTTGATTTTGAATACTCTATTCTACCGGGAAGTATATAGTAGTTAGGAATCCGCAATGTATCCTTATGGGAAGATTCGGGCATTTGGGACCCTCTGGGGCCCGAACCCGGACCTATACGCTGATGGGAATAGTTTTCTTAGGGGTTTGTACTTCTTAAAAATTCAGTGCAATTTTCTTCGAATCTCGAAATCAAACAGTTCCTGAAATGAAATAGACGGAAGAACAGTTCGCTAATTATATATAGGATTGCCAAAGCTATACAAAGAAAGATTACTCTGTTACGGGTAATTATTCACCTTATAATTTCTTCTTTCATAAGAAAGACTAAAATTTAAACCACAAAAGATTTGACATGCGTGTTGATTCGTATTTCCTCTCAAAACCGAATGCGTCCTGAGCCACTCCGCCGCGCGGCTGAGGACCTTGCAGCGCTTTCGAAAAGTTGATTTATGGGCGTCGCAAAAGTTAACTTCAGATTCCTCTTCAGTAAACATCACAAAATAGTATGGTATAAGTTAGCCCGTGTCCATATTTACCATTTTCCTCGCTTTAGGCAAAAATTTGCTCTGAAATAAGGGTCCTACATTTTGTTACATGACGTATGCAAATATTCAACTGTGACTATTAAAATCAACCAGTATGATAGATAATGGATATTTTAAAACATGGTGTTATATTTTACCCGATATTGTTCTTCTTATGGGTTCAGCCCCGGCTTCATGTTGAAGAATTTCGCGAAAACCAAAAAGGCGTTTTTCGCGAAATTTGGTCTACTTTCACCTCCTGTCTAATTTGAATGCGCAGATATCTTAAATGACTTACATAGTTTCATAGAGAATTTATTCGAGAATGGCCATGCGATTAAAATATTCCTTAAATATTTCACTGATATGGCTTTTCCAACTACATTATTTTGATTCGACAATAAGCTTGTAAAGAGACAAAGGTATTCTCCAAGCACTGAAAGCGGTAACTATCGGGGGAAATGCCCCGCAAATAGATAATCACCCGGACGGCCACCAGTTTTCTGAAGTACCTGATGCGCATTTCGAAATCTATGCTCCCATCGTCAAGGGGGGTCAAATGCTGAATGAAAGCTTGTAACTTAAAATTATTGTACCAAAGCAAATAGAGAATATATTGTAAATAGTCTCTTGCAAAATTCTTGTACCAATCTTATCAGCAGACAACCCTCTTTAAAGAATTTTCCTAATAAGAGGTTTGAAAAACTCTCATAGCTGGGCCACTTCCCCCAGCTGAATGAATGAAGCTGCAGATTCTAGGAATCACCTGATGTGCTACCATTGTCAGGGGTCAGTTCAGAGAAATTCTCTCACAAATATCTTATCTTTCAGAATCTCCCTGAATTTCTAAGAGTTGATCAACTCCTTTCATAATTGTCATTATTAATATAGGTTCAAATTCTATTTAAATTAATTCACTGTGATAATTAACATATTATAATGACTGATGTAAATTCGATGCAGCAGATTACATTTGAAATCAGTGTTCATTGAAAGACCTTGCCTTGCCAAAGAAAGAGTCTTGCCTCCTTACCAATAAATATAATAATCTATGCTTTACTTTGAAATTTTCGACTATGTATTTACATAGTTGAAAATTTCAAAGTAAAGCATAGATTCGTTAGTTCTTAGTCTCACTTCTTCAGTCCCACCAGTGGCTCAGTTGATATGACATGATAGAATTTAATCTATGCAACTTCACCTAACTTGATGGAATGCCATAAAGAAGTTCATTGTTAAATTTCGTTCACAATATGAAAGAAATTCACCAAGAAATTGTAAATTCCTAAAATATATGCAGAAATGCATCAAGCTTTGGAAAGCTCTACTATCTTTTCTCGATTAATATGTCTGGTCATATTGGTAAAATGTTGGTACTAGTAAAATTTTGTATTTTTATTTATGATAATGAACTGCACTTTTAAATTTAGACATATACCCTATCTAGAGTGCTAAGTGACAAGTTTAATGTAATTACACAGCTATATTTTGTCTGCAAATAATATGACAATGTTGCCACCTGGTTTAGCCTGCTTGTAACATATGCAATAATAATAAATAAATCTATTTCAGTGGGGCATTGTCATCCCAGGGTGGTTAAAGCTGCACAATCCCAAATGTCAACCCTCAATTTATGTAGCGCTGGTTCAATTCAGAGTCAATTCTGTGATGACCTTCTGAAAACACTTCCCAGCAATTTCGAAGTGTGCCTCTTTACCAGTTCAGGGTATTTAACAAAATTTTCATGATGATCATAATATGGAAATGGAAAACTTTGTTTCCTCCAGAAAAGGAATATCTAATTTTTTATTATTTCTGGTACTAGAGCTGAGGCGAATGATTTGGCTCTTCAATTAGCCAGAAAGCATACCGGTTATGATGGAGTGGCTGTACTAGAAAATGCTTTTCATGGTGCCGTACAAAAAGTGATAGAAATAAGTCCTGCAGCACTTCAAAGGCAAAATTTAGGTAATTTTATGATAGACAAGGTCCTGAACTAAGATCAGAAAAATTAACTAGATGAGAGACTGTCATAAACAATCTCTCTCCACTATGATCATTCAATGAATAACTTTTGATTATCCATTTCTCTTGGCATATTTCATTATTTGTAATTGAAAGGACAGGTAGGAGAATACTCAATTTAGTTTAGAGATATGTTGGAAAAATTGATGTTTGATATTAGTAGAAATTAATGCGCATTAATGATCTAATCCCCTTAATATGTTATTTGTCTATTAACTGTGAATGATGTAAATATTTTTCTCAACATAGCAATCATGCCATGGGTTCATGTGCTTCCATATCCAGACGTTTATAGATCATCACAGTCTTCGCCAAAAGTCAGTGAATCCCAAATAGTAGAAAATTGTTTTCATAAAGCAAAATCAATTATTGATGATGCAAGAAAAAATGGAGCTAAGGTATGATTGCTTGAAGAAACAACAGGCACTGTGCTATTTTATTTGGAAACTATTGTAGATTATTTATATATTTAAACTATATAGATTATTTTAATGTTAATTATCTAGCAAAATGAAATTTAGCTGTAGGGAATCTTTCTTTTTCAGATTGGCTGCTTTATTAGTGAAACTATATTGGTAATACAGGGTGTTATAGTTCCTCCTAGAAATTGGCTGTCTAAAATTTACAGGTAAACAATGTGTCACAAAAACTGGTAGATGAAGTAAACAATCATGCATGGCAACACTTGGTGAGGATTTTCAATCTCGTCCAAAATATATTAAGCACCCATTGTTCTCCAGCATTATTTCACCTTATTATGTCATTAAGTTTTAGCTTTCCATTGAAGATTATTATCAAAAATTGCGAGAATTGTATCTATGTAAATGTTTACTATTTCAGCTACATACGGCAGATTGGGGGTCTAGTAATAGCTGATGAGATCCAAACTGGAATGGGTAGATGTGGATCTCATTTTTGGGGATTTCAAAGTCAAGGTGTAGTACCAGATATAGTAACCATTGGAAAACCAATAGGAAATGGGTATCCTGTTGCCGCAGTTGTTACATCAAGAAATATAGCTCAATCTATTCAAAACCTTCAGGATGAGGTAATGCATTGCAGAAACATTATTGCTAATAATTAACATAAAGTTTATGGTAAGAAGTATGGAATAGAATAGAGATCACTGATGGCAACTTGTAATGGTAACAATAAAACCAATTAGCCATCAAACCAAAAAAATTTGGTTTTAATGATTGGTTGGTTTTACTGTTACAATGATAAGAAGTTTGTTTGAAATTTCAAAAATTTTGATTTTTACTGTTAGAATATATGTAAAGTACCTAGACAAGCAATATTTTGTAATAATTATAAGATTCTGTAACTTTTAAGTTAAAAATGCTTGATCTTGAATTAGAATTCTTAGATTTAAATCTGTTTGAACTAGAAAGAAATCTCAATCCATGAATTTACATGGATTCAAAAAATCTTTCCAATTTCAGAATAATATTACAAGAATAAAATTTTAATGCTAATAACTAATATTCAATATCCATAGTACTTATGCTGCTCAGTAGCTGCTGCCGTAGGAAGATCAGTATTAGGCATATTGCATGAAGAAAAACTGATGATGAATGCAGAAAAAATGGGCTACATGTTGAGAGATGGACTTAATAACTTAAAGCATAGACATAGGTGGATAGGTTAGTATACAAAGCTGAGAGCTTAATTTAATCTGAAATGCACCTGAAAGCAAAGAAACGCATACTTATTTGGAGTTATTTGTGATCAAGTTTATCAGTTTTGAAATATTTCTGAAACAAGCATTTATAAACTGAAACTAAGTGAGAATTGTAAGGGTATTTTTTCCATTAATTATTTTGAGCTTTAATCTTAAGAACTTTTTTGTTTCTTGCACAATGCAAAAATTTCTTATAGCCTAACTATATCAGAATTCCACTGGTTAATGCATACATACATTACACTAGCTCTTTACTAAAGGTTCTTATCATCTTTTCTTCCTATTTACAATAATTCAACACATCACTCCGTTATCACAATATGGTTCATCTATGAGATGTATTCTCATAAGACATGCATTTTGAGAATCTTTTATTTTTCCCTACTTATAAAAAACTTATTTATTTAGGATATATTGTGGAAAAGTATTACTGATTTCAAAATGACAGAAACATTGAAAGATTAAATAAATTTAGGATTTCCATATTTACTTCACAGAATAGCAGCCTCAATCCCCCTTTAAATATCACCATTGGGGTGGAATCTCTTTCCAGTCAAAATCCACTTTTCTATACTGAAGAGCTATCTATACTGAAACCTGCATGATCCATAATAAATTTTATCTACTGTATATATGATCACATTTTGATCCTTTTAAGGAATCAAATTCAGCATCACTGCTTATCTATAAAAGGCAATATTATGAATGAAATTTAACAATGTTGAAAAATTTTCCTATTGGAGATTACTCTAATTTAAGTTATTTTAGACAGGATATGAGCTACAACAGCTGGTCGATGATGGCTGAGTGAAATTTAAAATGTCATTTTTCTAAGAAGTCTGTATTGAGTTGTGTCTGGACCCAAGTACTTACTAATCCTTGAAGACATGCTGGGAACAAGATTTTCAACAAGGTCTTTAGAACCAATTAAATCCTTGTCACAACAACTGCTGATGAACCAAAGGCTTTCAAGATCATAATGGTGAAGCCAAGCTTTAACATGTGTGATTTAGTTATGCATCACTATTAATTTCTACACCATCAGACACTGAAGTTCCTCCTCTTCTGTTAGGAGAGACGCATCTTAAAAGCAGCCAAAGAACAAAGAATGCACTGCCACAGGAAATCTGTCTGCAAGCCTGTTTGATGGTCTTCAACAAGTGGTGTCCACATTTGAACTCCTTGCTTAATTACACAGTTCTCTTTGAACCATTAAATTGATTGATTTTGGAAGAATATCATTCCCATCATGCTTGTTCTATTCTGTACCTGGTTAACTATAAATGGATGCCAAACTTACACTATTGACCATAAAGCAACTCCATTTTACATATGGGACTGGCAAACTTTTATGCTTTCCCTGGTATACTGTATACAATGCATGTGTACTTCCAACGCTGTTCACTAATCACATAAAATCTGTTCTCACCCTGAATATTGTTTAACCTTTCACATGCAGCAGCCAAATCTCCCAAACAGTAGCATTGGTTCATCTATTTTTGCATTGACACATATCAGACTTGAAACCTTTCTTTTAGAATGCAGCATAAATGTAAACATTAACACTACAAATAGGCATAATTTTGCCAATATGTTTAGGGGTTTGTTTGAGGTACAAATGCTCGGAAATATAGGTCAGTTTCAGATACTAACATCAGTGGGTTAAAATATTATCTTCATTTTGTGATGTAAAAATATAATTTTCAGTCTTTATTGGTTAGCCATTCTGAGTAACTGCTTTCAATCATATACCTCCATCTCAATCTCACTAAACCTTCAAAGTTTTTTCTTCTCCATCATTATTTCATACACTGATGGATTTGCTGTTGACTTAAAATTTTCATTTTACCTGTGTGTGATCTTATCCCTTATTCTTGAGCATATACATAGTTAATTGACATCTTAGGACATTTAGCTCTTACATTTAAGCTGTAATAACAAAATATTCAGATGATGATCATCAAACCTTAACATTTTCTGTAAACCTCTTTAAATTTTAAGGTTCATCAGCATTCTCTTAAACTGTTTTTTATTTGTGTAACTCTACCATCACCTCTCTTTATTCTTATACATTGGTTCTCTTGTTTTGTGTACCCCTTGAATTCAAATTTTTCTTCAATAGTAATCCTGATAGTACCATTCACCCGCTAAGCAGCAATGGAAAAGCAGTGCTGTCTATATTACACTTTATAGTGTTTATTCATGTTTGCATAACTTTGCTTTTTTGACTTTTCACTCAAAACTGAGTATTAAAATGGAGTTGGTACTAGTATCAAAATAATTCATTGACATTACAGACAGCTCTAAACTTAAAAAATTAACACATTGTATTTATAAGATAAGTTAATTTTTTTCTACAAATTTATATTGAAAAATATAAGAGCAATAAGTAATTTTCAAAGGAATTAAATGTATGCCATTTTAAGTTTGAAATTATAATTAAATGGAATTTGCGGGATGAAATTTAATATGTTCATAAATATATAAGTAAAATACTTAAAACTGTATGCAAGAAGTGTTTGAAAATGAGTGTGAATTAGGGGGGGCAAAATTGGATTACACTAAGGTTGAATAGAAATACTGATCTGGCCCTGCGTATCTGACGATAAATTTTTATTATTTAGTCATAATTTTTCACCGTGATTAATTCCTGAACCATGTTTCTCAACAAATAGTTTCTCTCTCTCTCACCATATATACATTCAAATCCCTTCTATCATCATCAGCTATTTTCAATCCGATGTCGGCTTCTATAATAGAAATGATTTTTTCCCCCGTATTTCCGAGCATTTTGTCTTCTCCGTCGTACAGACATTCATTTTATTCCTCCTACTTACTCTTCATATCCCTCCTTGTGGCAAAATGAGAAGGTGCCCTTGTTAAATAAACAATTTGGGATTGTTCATGGTTAAATAATAATTCTCTCAGTAATACTGACCTTATACAATTGAAGGATAAGAAATTATTATCTTCTGAGGCAGAAGTTCTAGATTATCCCTGTAGAAGAAGAAATAAAATTATTTGACTAAATTGTACAATCCAAGATATTTTTATCCTGCCTCTAGCATGATGATAAATGGCCTGCTTACTTTCTTATTAAAGATATTTTTTACATAAATTGGAATATGTATTGATACTTTTGTTAAAGTTATTGTCGCAAAAGCCAAATCTTCATTAACTTTTACAGTACCGGTAATTTTAGTCTTTTCAGGAAATCACTTTCGAAAGAAAATAAGTTTATTTTCATTTTGGAAGCAGCAGTATTTTCTGAAGATAAGCAACGTAGTTCACGTCTAAAGCCAGCATTCCCGAATTCGTATTGGGCACATTTTTTAATTCATCGATGTGATGAGCAATGGATTTCATCGATGTCTACCTGATTACTTCGATGGATTATCGATTCTTCATGAATTTAAGAATAGTCTGTTGGTGTTTGTTGTTTGCCAAGATGGCTACTGTTGCATATACAACTAGTCGCATCTCCATAATTCTTTAAACTCTGTTGAAACGTAAATCATCGCACCCATTGTGTTTGTTGATTTTTGCATTATAAATTCGTTGTAGTCCCCATTGTTATTTCCCATGTAGTTGCTTTTTATGAGGTTATAGATGTTAATATTTGAATGACCCGCTACTGTCATCAGTACCATCGGAACTTCATTGAGTAATAATCACGGTGGAAGCGATGGATTTTGGTGGAAAACATCGGAGATACATCGATGAATTTAAAAACGTGTCCATTGCTAGATTAAGATGAATTTCCCTTTCGAAAAATTGACTATAAGAAGATGCCTTTCAAATGTATGAAAGTATTGCCAATAATGTAATACTTGTACTTACTACTCAACCAGCCCTGTTAAAAATTACTAAGATATAAAAATATGGAGGCTATTGAAAGATGATTAAAAAGTTCGTTGAATGTCAATGATATCGGTCTTAAAATTCGACGATATTAATTACTCCATTAAGATCCATTTTGGGTGCACTAATTTGGCCTAGTAATGGCCGTTATCTAGCTTAAAAAATTGATTTAGAGCGCAAGGAATAATTATTCTTGAAAAATTAAGGAAAAGGGACATATTAACCATTTTCTCCTTATTTTTAATTTTCAAGAAAGACTGTTTGTTAGTAGTTATTTCCATTTACCCTTTGAACTTCCTATATTATGATCAATCTCACGAAAAATCAATTCATGTCAGGAATGTTTGAGCTCAAAGTAACTTTCAATTAAGAATAACCTCTAAAACGGAACTACTTGCAGCAAAGATCAATCAAAAGAACAAGATAAGAATTTCAATTAATCATATTTTGGGAAGATAACTTCGAAAAATGTCTTCCATGCAGTAAGTTTAAGATATGAAGGAATATTGCATAACGAGAATTTTATCAATTTTATCTCTCGTAATATTTGAAATCGCTAACTTATGTTTCCACAGGAGATGTCCGAGGAATCGGAATGATCACTGGACTAGAAATTGTATGGTGTAAAGAGGAAAAAAGACCTGCTCCCGAGATAACGGAGAAAATTTGTTACAGGTGAATAGTAAAAATCAAATTGAAATGCTCAGCATTTATCAATTAAATATTTTAATATATTGAAGATATTTTATAGTTTTAGTAGTTCATAATAAAATTCCTTGATGCCTTTGGATATTTGTTATACCATTCCTATTAAAAGAAAAATATGATTATTCCAACTGTAGTTGATAACATTATACTCTTCAGGTTAAGAGAAGAGCATATCCTTGCTGAGAATGGTGGAGTGTATGGAAATGTAGTGATATTTGTACCTCCACTTTGCTTGTCTGCAGAGGATGTGACTAAAATTTTAGACATCTTGAACAAGATATTTTATGAATTAGAAGTGTCAGAGTCTGAAGAACTGTACCAATTGTTGGGAAGTCAGTCTGAAAGGTACGAGTTCATTTTAGACAAAAATTTACAATTTATTGTCGGCAATATTTTATATTGATTCAATCAAATCAAATTATGACAATCAAACTTTTTCCGTACTATGTATTTATAATTTCTTTTTCCCAACATTACTGAAAAGTAATGAAAGTAGTGGCCCAGAATACCAATGGCAAGAGAATATGGAAGAGGATATGGAGGGTAGTTCACGTTACTATTCTCTGGACTGAGGATTTATGCTCTCATAAGGAACATTCTTGTTTTTTTTGCTGGGGACCAAAGTGGGGATAAGAATATTTGCTAATAAGACACCGTCCTACTTCTGGGATAATTAAAGTGCGGCTTTTATCTCCAAGAAATGATCTTAATGTCACGTTGCCATATTTTGTAAATTTGAAGCTTTTACCTATGACTATTTATTCATACTAAAGCATGATTTTATAAAAACTAATTGTTCTTCAAAATAAAGGCTTAACAATCGCCAGTTGAGTGTTGCGGTGCTATTAAGTGATTTGACAAATCCTGCTAGAAATATATCTTTTCTGTGCTTGTTCTTGTGCAATGGAGTAAAAATATGATTTCAACCACAAAGGAAACCTGAGTGAATTATTGTTTTTCTATTTTGAAATTTAAATGTATATGAGCACTAATAATTGAGGCAATGAACATTTTTAAAATCCAATTACAATAAAAACATATCTTTGCAAACCTTAAAGAGATTTGGAGTTAAATTAATAGAAAAGTATAGAAATAAAATTGTGATAGATACATTTACTGTGGAAATATGCAACAATGTGAGTAAAATCCTTGCTTTTCAGAACTGTCTGAGCTCTATTATATACTCACATATGTTATTCAAATAGATACTAATTATTAGGTTCATGCACCCTAGAATTTTCTGCATAATCCTTTTTTTTTAATATCTTTGTGTGTATCCCTTTCCTTAAAGTCATCAACCAACTCTTGCCACAATCTTCCCTTCTGCATGGAATGCTGCCTGTCTAGGCTATATTTCTCAAATTGATAATGTATTTACCATAGATTTGACTATCCTTCTACTGAATCATTCAGGCAGATCACAGCAAATTTTTGGAGAATTCTGCAAGCGTTCAAAATATAAGCTTAAATTGGAGAGAGATGGATTGTCCTCTGAAAATTTCATGAGTCTGCAAATAAAAAGATAATGGAGGTAAACAACAGAAGAAAAAAAATAAGAGGAAAATAAAGTAGATGAATGTTTTCCTATAGGCAGGTCCCATTAGTGGAACTTATGAGCCTGGACTCTAGCATGTTGTTTTAATTCCATCATTCTGTATTTTCTAATATTGTGTATATAAGGGTCCAGACATATTCCCAAAAAAATAAAATAAGAAATTCAATGGAATATATGGAAAAGTATTACGTGAGGTCACAAAATACTTTCTAAGGAAATGCTCCTACAAATTAGCCAAGAAGAAAAAGGCCAAGTAAGGGAAAGGAAAATATAATTTGTATGCCATTTAAGACCCACACTCCTAAAAGTTTAATGCATAAGAATAATTTTTTAAACTGTTGGTTTTTATATTTTTAAATACTTTAATTAGTATCATATAAGTTAAAAGTAAAGGAAAATAAATTATAGCAAAAAGATAGATCTCAAGTTTGAAAATGATAGTTGAGAAGTAATGAGGAAATTTACTGAGAGGAAAAGGATATTAGTTGAAATGGGGGAGAGATGAATGGCTCTAGATGAAAACTTAATGAGGGTTAAGAAAGATTAAAGGAATATCTACCTGCTCTAGTCACAAGCTACAATGATCAAAATATATAGCAAATGTAAATGAGGCATAAATAGGAAACAAAAGTCAATCCAAGAAAATTCATTACGTGAACAGTTTATAATAACTTTTTATATTGGAAACAGGAAGGCTAATTGCATCCATTTTAATAATTATCATTCAGACTCCTGGATGGCTATATTAGCAGTGCATTCACCTTAGGAGAAAACAGTTCCAGGTTTGATTCACGTAGACACTTGAGTCCATTATGCCTTTAGGCTTCCCTAAGTGCTTTTAACAATCCTAATATCAAATGATCATCATTCATGACAAAAGCAATCATTTTCTGAAAAAACTGTTAAGCCAGGATGATGGGGTTACTATAAAGATATTTATTTAAAGACCACATGTTAGAATTGCGGTAGAGATTTGCACTAAAAATATACTATTTTACATCAAATTCATGGATAACTGAGAACAAAAGAAAGATGAATGAGAAATTTTTGATATCTTATACTTAATATGAAAATTTGATTTTCATATCAATTTTATAGAATTTATATCATATTCCTAAGTTGCACATAAAGTACATGCTAGCCTATTTAATTCCTTCAAGTAGTAACATTAGTAAAATTATGGCCATGAGTAGTAAAGCATATTTGGTTAGCCTAAATTCATCTTAGAAAACAAGTACATTAGATTAGAAAACTATGCCAAAATGAATAATTATTACCAATATTCCTAAGAGTACATATAATGGTACTAAGGGAAATTTGTATAGATCACACTAAATAATAAATATGATGAGATTTGATTCTGAAGCGAGAGTACAGACCAATTTTTACCTTCGCTAAAAGACAGCTTTGCCTTAGCTTATCACTATGTATTTGGTTTTAACACTATTAAGTTTAACTCTTTCACCAAGAAATTGTTTAATGTCATTTTAGCATTTAATTTTATGAAATTAAAAGCAACATTTCATTTGGTAGAAATGTTAATTTAAGTTTGTGGAAATAACAACGTAATTAAAAACTAATGAAAAATGAACTGAATGTCATGTAACTGAGTGATTGAGAGAAACCAGAGTGCTTTCTTTCTATGAACAGAAGTTATAATATTTTCAGTTAACATTAACTTAGTTAATTTATGCAATCTGGTTGAATGGCCAAAACATTGGTTACTAAGACAAACACAAAATTTGTTAAGAAAACAAAACATTTTGTTCTTTGGCAACTTTTGCGGAGAGCACCAGACTATTACCCCAGTATTCCCTTAAGTGTCACATATCAGATGATTGATATAAAGTTCAGAATTTTCTGAAAATTATTTAGATAAAGATGAAATAAAAATCTGGCATTCATTAGGAAAATTTCAAACTGCAAGACTACAAAATTAATTTATTCTTAGATATTTTACAAATTGAATTCTAAAATATCAACCCCATAGATTATTTATATAATTTTTAATATCTAATAGTCACTAAGTAAAATAATGATCAAGCAGCAAAAATGGACATACTTCAAGGAAAGTAAAGAGTGCTATTCTCAGCTGTTATCATAACCACTTTTCCTGTAAATTTGAAATATTATGACAAAAGAACAATGACAGGATATTTTTAACAATGAAAAATTATTACATGGACAATATAATACTGATACAGCATAAACCTTTGAAAAACCAAGCAAAGAAAGGGTTAATAAATTTGCAAAGATTTTTATTGCATTTAATGACAAAACTGTAATAAGATATCACTTTCCAAGACAAAAATAGTTTCCATTTATTCAAAATGAAAGAAATGAACAGATCCAGAAGTGAAAACTACTAAAAACTCTAATCAAATAAATTTAGAAAGTTTTCTTACTGAATAAACAGAAATTTACAGTAAGTAAAGCAGGATATGAAAACTGCAACAAATAAAGTAGCTGATGAATATTATAATTTTCCACCTTTATATAGACCTCGGAAGAATTTTCTCAAGAATGTAGTACAGAGTAAAAATCACAGCTTATGTATATTTTCAAACATTTTATACAGCAGTAAAACTGCATAACCCTCAAAATTACCAAAAACATTTTCTTAAACGAAGTAACTGCCAAAACTCAGCTACAGAGATATGCACTTAACTACATTTCATCATAAAAGAAAAACAATATAACAGAATACACCTTCAGGAATAGTTCGAAGCAGCAATACAAAAAATAATAACAATAAGAGCATTTAAAACAATAGATGACAAAATTAAGTTGTAACCACTAAATCTGAATCTAAGTAAGTGGTGGCCAACCAGTGGCCTAATTAAGACTTATCCAGGCCATAATACAATTTTATGCAATTTTTACAGATTCAGTTGTGTGTAAATACATAACAAGTAATACAATAAATCTCCTTGGATAGCAAAAGATGCTGAATAATGGCCCAAGTGAATCAAAGGTTGGGCACCACTATTTTGGAGCAAGCCCTCAAAAAACATAGCTTTAAACCTGGAAACAGTATTACGAAGAAATGACAAAGGGTTAATTAATTATGAAGTAGAGGGATTCTTTCATTTATTAAATGGTACATTGAATTAATAAGGTATACAGTAAGAAAAATAACCCATTGGGCCAAAAATATTACTTATGATAAACAAGGAATGTCTTTGAGGGCAAGTAATCCATAAATAAAATTAAACCACTCTATTGAGGTATCTTCTTAAATTGGCATCTTCATATCATGACAATGATAACCATCCTTATTCACAGCACAGTTACATTCCCATTTGTACATGTAGAAATTAAACAAGCCTAATCATTTTATCAAAGTTTCTGGAATCAGTCTTTTGTATAGGCACAGAGCAAAATGTCATCTTTATGAGGATTGAAAATATTTGATTGTATAGCTTCAAATATAAAGCATCATTCCCATTCTATTGTACCAGGAGGTTTTGTAGTAAGGTCATAGAGCACCCTAGAAATACCAGGGACTTTTGATATTTCCCACATCATTTTCTTAGCCATCTATAAGGCAAAATATAAGATTGATTAATAGCCAAAAATATTTAATATAGAAAACTGTATATGCATTATTAAAGACTATCTTAGGAATATATGAGATAGAATAAGAATAAACACATTAAAAATTAATAGGAAAGTGAGAAGAAATGTAATATCT
Organism: Pachydiplax longipennis; assembly: GCA_036926295.1. Lineage (NCBI taxonomy): Eukaryota > Metazoa > Arthropoda > Insecta > Odonata > Libellulidae > Pachydiplax > Pachydiplax longipennis. The sequence continues at coordinate 775,547 of JAVFKF010000028.1, read as the reverse complement.
AGGAAAACTTACATCTGGAAGAAGGCCAAACGTTCCATTTCCAGGAATAGCTGGATGACCAGTCATAAAATCATTAGTAATGAATGGTCTTACTACACAAGAATGTTGACATGATGGAAGGCGGGTTTGGGTTGTTTGGTCTCTGTCGAAATGTATTGGGATGAGAACAACTGGCATCTGACTAACTCTATAGAAAGGGTCTGCTCCAGCCAACACCTATCAATTCAAAAGAAAGATAAAATCACGAGCTCTCAAAAAACTTAGAGCAAATTTAACGAAATTTTTACTAAAAACGAAAAATGATACCAATCATGCCAAGAAAAATTATTTCCTAGCAGAAGATGAAATTACAAACTCCTTCATTGCTGCATTTGTTTCGAAGAAAACTATGAACACCACAGTTTCAGAAAGGTGTTTAACATTGACCAAAAGTGACTCTATAATATTTTCTTATTCTAAAAAGTAAAATCTAAAGAAATCCCAAAATTAAAGCAGAGCTTTGAAAAATTATTATTTTGTCTGCTCCTCCTCATTCATTGAAAATGCAAATTTTGCTTTGACAGAGAGAAGACATTATTTTACTGTAGGAAAAATAAAATGATACCTGTGCAAGGTCTTTAACTGTAAATAACTTTTAAATATTTTCTAATCACATTTTAGAATATTTATACTATCAATATAAGAGAAATAATCAAAGAATAAATTCAGTTGTACAATTGAAATGTTAACAAGTGATTTGCAAGTCACTGCTACATCTGTTTACTGACTATAACTAATGTTTCAACTGATGAGAATGCAAACAAACAATTGGAAAAAATAGTGATTCCCGATTTTGGTTTGATTTTCACTCAGGCAAAAATAATTTCTAGGGTTTTAGTTCAAGTCTATTTTGATGCCCTGCATTTCACCATTAAATTGTTAACTTAAGTACTACCCACAGCATTTGCAAATGAATATTTGATCCATCTCACAATATAGATTTGAACTTCGGTCTTCCTTCTCTGGTGAACTTTACACTACAAATAAAAACTTCAAATCACTCGCCTGATTAGCAACATGATCACATTGACGAAGAGTTCCAATGACATTCTGAGTCAAGAAAGTAGGGGTTATGTCTGTAACAGGTTCTCGAACCATTTGGCCCAAAACAGCACACACACGATTTACATTTGGGCATAAACGAAGCACTAATTTAGCAAGTAGCTGCATATTTTCCCAATAACTTGGTCCTCCCATGAAGCAACCTTCTTCACCAGCCTCATCCGTTGATAAGCCAACAACATAGCTATATGAGCGACAGTCACCCTATAAGAACCAATACCAAATTTGTACTAAATGAAATAATTAAGAAAAACATAAATGCCTCTTACATACATGAATAATATAACCATAATTAAACTCATTATAAAGTTTTAATGTCAGATGATTACTGGAATATTCCTTATTTGAGCTTTAGAATAATTATAGGGTTGAAAATTTTAGGCTAACCACCACACTTGTAGTTTTGGACTAAGAAATTTAAGAAAAGATTACAAACGAGTTTTACCCACCTGAACTCCCACACTACGAATAGGTAATAAAGTGGCTGCCCATGGTTGTTTACGTGTTATGTTTTGCAACTCAATCCTCTCTTCTGGAGTGGTGATATTACCTATTCGCACAAGCAGTGCATGTTTCTGAAATATAAAAAAGCATTAAGCTAAATATGAACCATATAGTTTCTTTATTTACACTCTTTTTAGATTTTCATTACGCAATAAGTAGTTAAGAAATCCTTGATGAAAATGAATGTTCAAAAATCAAAATATTGAATTTTTGAGTAATAGTCTCCATCATTCCTTTATTAACGTGACTTACTTAATAATTATGATTTCAAATACACCCCATTTTAAAGTTTTTGAAAAATATAAAGCATTTCAATACAATCGTCCTTTGAAATAAATCCATTTTAACCTAACAAGGAGCATTACACTCATCTACAGTACCTTTTGGACCATTTGGTCATATTCTGCTATCAATTTTATTAGCAGCTGAGTTTCAGAGAAATCGCGTTCCATGTAGGGTTCTTGAGCGCAGAGTATCCGTATTGCCAAACCCGGGCCTGGGAAAGGATGCCTATTCACCACATTATTGGGAAGTCCTAAACTGACACCTAACGAGCGAACCTACAATCAATCAAAGGACAAAGTTTAGAAAAGAAATCCATCCACCTATGGATGTACCCAAGGAGTGTTATTAGTAATCATCAGCTCACTGACTCCCATGCTGCTTCATTAGCTGTGATGGTGCTGTTAAGTGGTAATTTATAAACTTTTTCCTGGTACTAGGTAACTAGCACTCCAAACAGTATTCAAAACTAGTCCTGCTTCTACAAAAGCAGAACCAGTTACCAAATTACGGGCAAAAGAATGATTATGATAACAAAGACATTAGATCCTGGGTGATATTTAAATCAGGAAGGAAAATATCAATTATAGTTAAGTCAATGACCAAGAAAAGTAAAATAAAAATCACATAAAAAAGCTAAGTTTTAAGAGGTAAATTAGAAGGAAATAAATGAAAAGAGTAAGCAAATTTCTCATGACTAATAGCTCAAATGAAGATTCCTACAAACGTACCTCATCTTTGTGGAAGTCCTTAAGGGGCTCCACAACTCGTCCCTCTCCACGCAGTTTACGAATGAGATCACAATCATTGTGATGTGTTTTTATAGTATCTGCTTTTCCACTGGCTAAAGCAGATGCAGATTCAATTAAATCTGGACGCAAAGTTCCCTGGGCCAAGAAAACATCCTCTACTTTGAGGTCCATTTCAGCTATCACTTCATTTGCAACCTAAGCAACATGAATTCAATAAAAATTATCTTAAATTTCAAAATGAAAAAATTATCAGTTATAGCAAATAAAGAGTAAATAGTAAATAAGCAATATTAACTGCGAATAATATGGAAGGGGTAATTTAATATACCGTGGGTGGTATCCAAAAAATAATTGGAAAAGCCAAAACTTAAAATCCATCAAAGCCTTATTTATAACCAAATGAGAAACTAGACAAGAAACTAATTTCCCCTGAGTTACCAAGAGCATTTGTAGTAGGACTTACTTGAACGAATACATCACCAATAATCTTTCGTTTTTCCTCAGGGTCCGTGGTCAAGCAAAGCATTTTAGTTATATTCCTCCGAGATTTTGGATCTTTTTTGTCGGGAACTGTAGTAGTAGCATAATAAAATGACTGAGCTGCATTAATAACTGTAAAATTAGAACATCAAAAGAAAAATATAATTAGGAATTATGAAGCTGCATATCATGTTCAGAAGAAAAAATTAGCATATTTCAATTAGAACAAACTTCAAACAATGGATTTATACTTAGATTTAAACATATAGGATCAATAATCTCCAGCTATAATGTTAACAGAAGATGTTATTTTCCACTGCCAAATTGAATTACATGGGTAGCAATCAAGTTATATATTTTCCAATTCATAAGAAGGGCATGTAAAGCATCTTCCACTTCTGGTAGAGTATTAACTCTCTGGAATGGTCATATAAGAGGTTGTGAACACCCTTAAAACCCTTTCATACTTTATATGGTGAAACTAATAAAAAATGACCTTTTACCTAATGGCATAGATATAGAACCAATTTAGGATGTATGGGGAGGTATCGAAAGAAAAATCAAATATCAATATACTGTTTAGCCTTTTACATACATTCTATATTTTAAAAATATAATCAAGAAGAAGGTATGACAGATGAATCTGAAAAGAGATTTTAATTTTAAAAATAATTTTTTAGCATTCATTTTACCAATTCTACATCATTGAGAAATATTCACTTCCGGTCAACTCTGAAATTGATATCAACCATATATCATGTAAGGTGATTTTTCACAATTTTTATAGAAAAAAAATTAAAAAAGAGAAAGCATCATGCTTAACCCTTTGCGTGCCAGGCATCAGTGGTCATATGGCAGTGGTCTTAGACATGCACCCAAGGCCAAATACTCTATTCGGAATATATCATTTACTGACTACCAACACTCTCCCTACTATACATTTGTTGACTCACGACTAGGGATCTGATATTTCCAGTGTTTTCAGATGCCCAAAATCAGTCATCTTTTGGAATTTCTGCATTTTCAAACTTGAATTTCGGTGTTCTCATTTATGGCTACACAGCGTAATTTGCAAGTAAATACAAGTTGTGATACAGCATTGTTGAATGTAATTGTTATAAAATACTTTAATTCCTGATCAAAAATTGAATAACCTATGAAATATAGCATTGCCAACCATGGTATTTCCTTGAACATCTATATGTAAACAATTTTTTCATACACAACCGCAAGGCTTCAATATACCAACTGAAATTGTTTTGACAACCTAATTTATTATACAATCATCTGAAGATTAACCATAAGAAAACAATGGTAATGAGATTTTCTGGGATTAAGAAAGCGAGGCTGGTTATAAGAGACGAACTGGAACAAATGGGAGTAATTTAATTACTTAGGTAGTACTTTGAAGAAAATGAGCATAGTAGCAAAGAAATTCCAGAGAATATCCCTAGCAAAAGAAGCATTTTGCAATATAGGGAAACAAATTATGAGGATCTTGTACAACGATGTAAAGAAAAGGCTAGAGAAGAGTTCAATATGGAGTTTGGCATTGCATGGTGGGGACTCTTGAGAAAGGAAAATGAGAATAGACTGCAGTCGTTTGAGATGAAATGGAGAATGTGCAATAGTCGGAAGACAAATAAGGAAGTAATTTATATGATGGGTGAGGAGAGGAAACATCTGAAGGAGGTAGAGTATGGGGATGCTGAAGAGCAGTATGTTGGAATTTAAACAAAACAGCACAAGACATTAGGGCAACGCAAAACCAAAATAATACTACAATGGAATATTAACTATGTATTTTTATTAAACGTAATCCAATTACATGATATCTTTATAATCTTACTTAAGGCCTCAATTTATTAAATGTACATACAATATTTCACCAGTAGTTCAGTTTACTTTTGCTTTAACAATATTAATTACATGATAGGGCAATTGCATAAAATTGTGCCACATATCACAGGTTACTTGTTTAAAAAAATAAATACTGGCTAGAAATGATAGATTTTACTGGCTAAAATTATGATGCCTTTCACTTTAAAACACAAACTTGGAGAAATATCTCCCACAATCAACATTGGAGCCTTCAATGCACACTGGCTAAATATATGATGGCTACTCATAAGGCTAGATAATACCTTGAGCGTATCAGCATGCCCTTTTTCATTAAGGGAACTTTCAATTAGGGAAGCCAGACCCTTGTATCTTTTCATAATTATATTGTTGTCTACACTTTTTAAATCTGGATCTCATTTAAGCTGAAAACAAATCTCAAGGGGGACATTACATGCAGCTTTGGATGGACTTAACATATCCACCACTTTGAAGGAATTTTTTGCTGGACTCATCACTTTGAGAGATACCAGTTTCACAACTAAATGGGGGGCTGCTTGAACAAGTGTTTTTAATGTCCTTTGACTCACAATACATCTCTGTATGTTATTTAATACTTCTGCTGTTCCAAAAAGAAACTCAGACTTTTCTGCCATCTTAAGGGCACTTTCTATCTTCCCCAAATTAAGGTACAGATCATGTGAAACTGGATGTCTGAAACCCTCTAACTCCTACAAGTACTAAACCATCTCCTAGCCTACCTCTTTGGAAAAAACAACCTGTGCTTTTAAAACTAGTATGTCTTCCTCAGATAAAGTTATTAAGTAACCCACACGGTTCTTACAAATTCCAACAATTTCATCCATTTCCATAAAACCAATAATTTCATCAACATTATCATTTATATACCATGCAGATTCAAACCGCAATGACCTTCCTGTCTGATCTGGAACAGAAACGGGAATGTGCTGATGAGGGTGCAATTCGTCAAGATAATTCCTGAAAAGATGTTTTCTCTTTGTTATGTTAACCCTTAAACTGCAGGAAAAACATTTTTAAACGTTTGACCTGCTCCTTCAATTTTATGACCCTGCCTCTCAATGCAGTACCCAATCGGTAGCTCCTCTCTATTGTTCAGGGCTGGGAATATCTCAAAAGGGTTTTCCCTTATCCGGGAAAACCCAAGTTTAAAAGGTTCCATCTTTACACGTTCTCTGGGTTTTGACTGCCTTTGAGCACATTTTATTTTCTTTGTGATTAGTTATGATTGTTAAAAATTGAGATATATACATATTGTTTGGTATCAAAATAATCAAAAAAACTGCTTAGAAAATGACTCTGAACTGAATATTGAATCAAAAATTATTAATAAGTAAATAAAAATCGCCAATGGCATTTTCTATACACAAGTAGTTAAATTTCTCGACAATAACTGATGACCGAACCCTCAGGAAAAAGGTCTATCCAGATTATGAAGGTCTATATCTGCTACCACTGGCCTGCTCAAGAAGGCGCAAAGCAGCTCCTGCAGCTTAAGGGTTAATAAAAGCAGTTTTCATCCTCCAAACTGCATTTTTAAGCTCAGTCAAATTCTTGATAAAAACCTTACTTACAAGATTTAGCTTGTGGGCACAGCACTCCACTATCAACACTTCATCCCCAAAAATTGTCTTAAATGACTGAAAGCACTTCCTCATATATGTCACTGAGTCAGAAATTAGAGCAACAACACAGTCATATGTAATATCATACTTTCTATTATTGCCCTTGAACTTGTCTTCAAATTTTCACTTTCTAAGAAGTGAACATCTTTTACCACAATTCCTGCTTCTGATACTGGCTCAACCATTCTAAATAACATGGTGACCCTTCCAGTCGGTCGTCTCATTGCTAAGAATTACAATATTCTTGCAGACAAGCTTGCCCTCTATATTTGGTTTCCATTCCTCTGCCAACATTGGGACATTATTTTCCCTTAATATTTTCACATTGTGCAGGTCTCCACCACCACCAGCAAAAAAGGGTGTATCAGAATAATGCAATTAAAACTCAATTTTGGCAGACGAGATGAGATGGGAATTTTAAATACACATACACATTTCCAATTGGGTGTTCCGTTTTTTGTTCTTACCTTCAATGATGTCATTGAAGAAATTCCTGATTTCTGGCCTATTCAACTTCTCCAGGAATACTTCTACGACTCTTTTTGCGACATTTTTGTGAAATTCCTCATGATTTCTCTTCTTACTGTTAGCAGCGGTGGAGACAACAGAAAAGAAATGGCTCTTCTCATTTTTCTCCTTTTCTAAATATTGAAGTTCATTTTCTTTGTGCTATGACGAGTGTTGCAAATGCTTCTTAACTGTATCCTCACACTTTCAAAAAATTTTTACTTTACAATATTTTTAAAAAAATGGTAAAAGCATCTGTTGCATAATAGTCATCAACTTTACGCTGATTGGACCTTTTGAAAGCATTTGCTTTGTTCCTCAGCATTTAGAATGTTACACTCACATAATGCTCCTTGGTACTTGTTACTAGGGATGTAAAAGCTTTGAGTCTGAATCCTAAATGTCTGAAACTCCGGTTCAAATTCACTTCCAGATCAGACTATGGTTCCAATATTATCAAACCAGAGTTTTAACAATTAAAACTTTGGAGTAAATGAAATTAATCATGCCAGTTCCATCCTCAGTGAGGTGGTGTCTGTACGGAGAGCTAAGGAATAGCACATAGAATAACATTGTATCACTCATTTAACATTTAACGCCCAACAATTGGCTGACTCACTTCTCAGCGTCAATGCTGCGATGTGTGCTCAGACTTTTGATAGCTATGAAGCCAAAAATAAGAGCTATTTAAAACTACTTCTAGGAAAATATTTGCTCAATATGATTAGTCTGCTTTTCTGTTATTAATCGAGTTTAACTAAGTTAGGGTGGAAATTTCACAGATTATTATATATTTTGCATATTTCACTCAAAATTGCATATTTCACATTTATTGTCATTTTTCGTTATAGCATAATGATCAGGTCTCTACTTGTGACTAATCCTTCATTTTGAAATTGCCCAACATTCATAAAATTTGGTGGCAGTGAAAGGGTTCAGTAACCAAGCATTTAGTTTGGTCACAACAAAGAAAGAAACCTCTTTCAGATCACTCCAAGTTTCAGACATTCCTCTATGATGCTACCTACAATCATAGTTTTATGATTTTTTATTAATGTAGTGGAAAAATTAATTTAGAATAAGCATAAATTTTTGTTAAGTGTCAAGCTCTAAACTTAGGGTGGGATTAATTCTTTACACACACTGAAGGTTATGTAGCTTGCACAAACACAAGCAAATTCTCTAGAAAAGAATACTACTACTACTTACTTTTGAGCTTTGGACATATTTTTCTAAGAGTTTGCTCCACATCTAAACGATCGTTTTTCCTCATGAAGCCATTATCAATATGAACAGTTATCAATTGATCTTCTGGCAATGCCTTCCGAAGTAATGCTGCACAAACAGTTGAGTCCACTCCTCCGCTAGCCAGTAACTGCATGATATTCAATAAGGAGTGATTAGAAGACACTACCAAAAACTTTTCTCAGGGATAATCTAACTATGGATAAAGACATATATGACATTATTTTCCTTATCAGGCACCAACAAAAATGAGTAATGACCTTTCACAATAAAATTTGCAAATTAAATGAGGAAGAAAGAAACAGATGATAAAGCCTAAGAGCACTTTTAAAATAGTTCATAGAAATGAAAATAATTAATTGTAATGTTGATCAAATGTTAACGAAATAAAAAATTTTAATGAAATTATTCCGAGAAAAATACATGATTTACATATTTTCCAAAAGATATATTATATAAACATATTCCAGTAAAAATGTAGATTTATATATAATTATGTAGTGTAATTTCCTATACATTTTTTAGTTGTGAATTTCTAAGAAGTTAAGACTTGTGCAATTTATTTCATTTAAATAAAAAACAGCAATAAAAGCAGATAAACACTTACTAGAACTAGGCTTGTTCCCACAGTTTCTCTTATTTCTGCAATGCAATCAGCTTCTCTGCTTGCCATAGTGAAATTTCCCGTCAGCCCAGCTATGTCCATAAGAAAATTTTTCATAATAATTCGGCCATTTACAGTTAGATCAACCTGCAGGTAAAATTTAATAATGCATATAAAAATAACTTACTTATAATTTTATAAAATCATTGAGTTATAAACGAGGTTAGTCTTGCATATCAGCATAAATTATTGGATATAGTATGATTAGACGGAAATTATCACAGGATTAAAAATATATAAGCTGAATGGATTTTGATGAACTGTGAACTTACTAATCGCTATGCATGAATATCATCAAATATTTGATTGTATACAGTGACTAAGTCATAGGAGTCAGGAAAATGACACAGTTTATGCAAAGTCCTTTCATGAGAATCAGAAAGATAAAGAAAAACAAATTTACTTACTAGTATGCTACACAAGAATATATTTCATGGAAAGAGAGAAATTTTAAGGAATTCATCCTACATAATGTGCGTTACCATACCATGGTTGATACAAAAATCATGTTTTTATAGTCCATACATTTATAATATAATACAGCCTCCAAAAGTCATTAAACTTGATAAAATTTAATAACTATCAATAGCTAATATAGAAACATATCATTCATCATCAAAGCATTCCATGAATTATTTTGGTTTCCATTTTGTTGCAAAATATATCACTTCCACTAACTGCAGGCTGAAGGTAGTCAATTAGAACATAGCATTTTTCTTGCTATTTTAATTATTCAAAAAGAACCATAATTTCAAAACAAACTAATATTTCAAAAATAAGGCACTGAGACAAACTACAAATACTAGAAATGTGAATTAGTTCTAACTAACTAATTCTAAAAAAATGTCTAGAAATTAAGAACTGAACTAAAATTTTAAATATGGCAAATTTGGGGCATATTAATATTTAATTGATGACAAGAGGCTGGCAATATAGATCTTTACATGGGAGTCCCTATTGGAATATCCTACATTTCATTTCATTCTCAAAAGAAAGTAAAAATATATAAAATTATGCACATGAATTTGATAAAACTTCAAGTTTCAAAAATCAGGGAACATCTATCTTTGGAAATAAGCAATATTTTCAGAGTATACTCCATTTTCACCCTAGTACACTCCAACTTTTCCAAAGTAACACTTTGGACTGCTTCTGGATTGCTATTGTCATTTATGCAACACACTGTGTCTTTAACATACCTTTATGAAAAGAAATCAAAGAGAGAGGAGTCCAGTGAATTGACTTCTTCTAGGACTAAAGGGAATTGCCTGACAAATATCGTCCACCTACTTATCCGAGACAATTGACTAGTATAGCCTTTCAGAATACTATCATAAGCCTGAGGTACCACTCTTAAACAGTTATTGCATCAGGTGCTGCCACCTTGAAAGCTCATCTTTGTACCCTCACAACTGATATGAACTCCATAAACCATGCAATTAATCACACCTCAATATGACACTATCTTTACACAAATGAACCACAGTACTTCTGGAAGTGGCCAAGAGAGATGGAAAAATTCTAGCATAAAGATTCATTAATACAGAATGAAGGACAAACATTAAAATAGAAAAATATTGAAATTCCAAATTCTAAGATCCCAACAAAATTAGGGTGTTTTAAAAAGGACACCCTGTAACTCTAGGAAAAGAAATCAAATAGTTGGGTTCAAAAATCTGAGGAGGATTAGAAGGAAACAACATAAAATTAAGAGAAAGAATGATTATTAGAGATAGTAAGTTCAAATGGCAGGAATCAATGATTGAAAATGATAGGCTCAGAGGAAAGACAAATACAGTGGTAAAAGAAGATTTAAGATACAAGAAATGAGTTATATCATTCAAAAAAAATTTTCAGATATAACTACATTTTTATCAAGGGCGCTCAAATACTGATTTATATATCCAACTGGCTCACTTCATACACCAGTAAATCCTTTAAAGAACTATGCAAACAGAAAGGCCTTCATCATAGGATATACATTCTAAAAAAGTGCTTTGAATCTCAAACAAAGATAAATAAACCTGAATAAGACACAAAGTAAGACTTTTGAAGAATAAAAAGGAACTTATAATCAAACAAGGAAATAAGAAATGAAGAAGGCACTTCATAATTTCCACACTGTTTTATTTAAAATATGACCGGTTTTGGCTAATATATATTTCATATATATATTCACATACATACATATGCTTGCTTTTCTGTTTCCTTACCAGAGGATGGTGTTAGCCGAAACTGATCGTATTTAAATAAAACAGTGTGGAAATTATGAAGTGCCTTCTTCATTTCTCATTATGGCTTTCCACGAAGTCTGGCCTAATACTATAGAATTTAAGCAAGGAAGCCTTAACTTTGTGGAACTCCATTAACATGGTTGAAAATAAAATAACTTGGTATAAGTTTCACTGAAGATTTAATCATGCAACATGTTTCATCTCACAGAGACATCATCAAGCACTCGTCTCTGAGAGATGAAACATGATTAAATCTGCAGTGGAACTTATACTAAGTTATTTTATATCCAACAAAATAAGGAACTTTTCATAAGTAAAAGATTATTCATAATCATATTGTTAAAGAAATCTCCATTTCCAATGTTATGGGACTTTCACAACAACATCTATCCAACATTTGTTGGATAGATGTTATTCACATCTACAAAGAGCCTTTTTCTTAAAATAATAGTTGCATCACTTTGATAAATAGCATCTTTTACTGGTTGAATTATCATTTGTTAGTGACTGAATATGCCAATATTATGAGAAATGATGGGCTGTGGAGACGGATAAAATTTGATGTAGCACAAAATAATATTACTGAGTTGCTTATGTAATCTGAAAACAGAACACAAGGTCATGATAACTTATGTAACCAAAGGCAGATTGGTCTAAGTTGCCCTATGCAGAGAAGTTTCTTGTAGTCACAAGATAGTTCAATCTAGCAAAAAGTATGAGCATAAAAATTAATTTTTGAATTCTAAGTTAATTAGAAGTCTGTTATAACAAGAATTGACAAAAATTGGAAAAGTACCCATTGTAAAGCGTACCGTTATAGCCGATTTCTAATACTAAATGCCCATCCTCTTGAATCCAAGGGAAGTATGACAATCCGAGTGCTGCAGAATGGAACTGTATGGTTTTTAATTCTTACGCAAATGATTCATAATGCACAAAAAGTACGCTAACATCAAAATTATTACTTCATTGATTCATAAACAATAACCAAAGTGCGTGCTCTAATATAAAATGTGGAATCTGAATCAGCACTGCTTCTAACTCCTATGCACCATCAGACGATTTGGTGCAAAGTTTTGTATGAAAACAAATCCCATGGGTAAATGCCAATAAGATGGTAACTGGATGAAAAATTCTGCCTCTGACTATAGGGGCCGTCGCCGAGAAGAAACGAGATGAGGGGATAGGAAGTACAAGGGACAAAGGGGAGAGTGAAACCCATGAGAAGTCTCTAATCAATGCTTTCTGAAATATTTTTGCTAAGGGAGGGAGAGGCACGTTGTGGGAAACAAATGCTTGAATTAGATGATGATAATTTTTGCATTTAATTTTTTTTCTGGTCTTTGAAGAGAAAATGCGCCTCAGATTGGACTTTGTCTTTCACATCAATTGACGATTCCGAGATATGCATCCTGCAAGACAAATATAGACACGTGGCACTCGTTAAACTGATACTTCAAAAATAACCACTCATTGTAGTGGTTGTAACTCCCTGTCCTTTTTGCTGCAAGACTGAACACGATTAATAAATCACTCGCTATGACACAACTCTAGTTAGAAGCTGTACTCGTAATTATGGACTTGTACTGTATTTCTGAAAGAATTCTTAAACTTCTCTATAAAAGTATTTACTTTTTAGTGAATACTACTCAGTTATCAAAATACTCTGATTAGCCAGCGTTTATACTCATTGCCTCATGTATGTAATGTAGACTCTTTTCCATGATAAAATATCAATTTCAATATGATGTAGAGGAATTTTTCTAGAATTGCAATAATAAATTTTGATATTTTATTAAAACAACACAATTTTTAAAAACTTTCACAGTTTATAAAAAGGTGTGAGGAAAAATGTATAGGAATAGCAAATTTCAAATAGTTCTCTTGATACACAAATTTTTTTTTAAATCAAACCAATTGTGACTATCACTATCACTATTTTGATAAACCTTAAATAGGAATAATTATTTGTTCCCTCTCAGATAACTCTAAGTTTTAGAGTCCATTTTTTTAACCAATAATTGAAGATTATTTGTAGTTCATTCTCTCTGATTGCTCTTTATATAATATATTGTAGAACTTAATTTGTATGTACCAATTTTTTCTTTGGTAATACTGAAGGTTGTAATTTAAGGCTGTAAGTGGAATACTTATTTAAGTAGCTATTGTGCATGATCTAAAAAAATATTCATGCTAAGATTTGTTCCTGTCACCATTTTAAGTTCAGAACATATCTCTGCCATCAAATTTCGAATATATTAGCATTGTATGGTCCAGTATTAGTAATTGGCAATGCAAAACATGCACATGCAGGTGTATAAACATCCATACTAAATAATATGCTATGATATTTTATGTAGTTCACCAAAATGTATGCTAAATGTCATTTAAATGACAGTAAAACCTTTTTATTGTCTAGTGAGTGCTCTCATGGATGCATAAAAATAATTACCTCAGGGTGAAACTGAACTCCATACAAATGCAACTTGTCATTTGCAATGCCTGCCACCATGGAATTGGACCACGCTATAGCATGGAAGCCTTCTGCTATTTTTTCTATACTATCTGCATGGGTTAAACACACAACTTCCTTTTTGTCCAAACCTCTGAAAATTGTTTGACTCTGTTAGTTAATAGCTATTAATAATTGAAGATCATGAATCAATGTACAACTTTACGTGTTTTGTAATGAATCATTCAAGGAGAAATTAATAAAATTACCTTACAAAATACATAAAAATAAAACAAGCATAAAAATATCAGTTTGAATAAACAGGGCTTGGATAAAAGACTCTAAGACAACATTCTTATCAAAAGTTGTACTATTTGCAAAACAAAAATTCAAGTTGGAGAATTCTTTACCATAACAGACCATGTAATTTTGAGAGGGGGAATTGGGTTATGGAAAACAATTACATGTTGAGTTAACAAGAACTATTATCAACATATTTACTGCTTATCAATATATTGAAATCAATAGAATGTAGTTTGAAACTTGTATGTGTTAAATAGATTCTTTGGATTGTTTTACAAGCTGATTCCCTGTGACTAATAATCTTTCCTCTTTTTAAAATGACACATTTTTGTTTCGACAGCAAATACTCTCACATTATAAAAATGTAATGCATATTAACAAGTTTTAAATTTTCTGCAACTGGTTGAATTTTTAAAATTTCCCCTAGAGATATATATATATATATATAATATATGATTATATACACACACACACACACACACACACATATATATGTATGTATGTATACATACATACATATATATATATACACACACACACACACATAAACACACACAGCCATATATATATAGGGTAAAAATAACAGTTTTTCCACGAAATTTTAAATCAATCCATTTCAAATCATCACCACTACAAACTTTAAGTGGAAGTTATATACAGCATGATTTGCTTATATCTTATCATAAATGTTACTTTATGTATGAGAGATATGCCTTTTAGAGCAATTATTTGATTCATAACTACTTTTATGTGATGATACTTAGAAATAACTCAAAATTAGTGATTTCATAGGATCAAGATGACTTGGAAAAAAAATAATTCATACTTGAAAAGGAGGCACTTGTTGTCCAAGTCGATAGATATTGCACCATCCTCGTGGCCCCCTTGGCAACCTACTTGGCCACCAAGTTCTTTGTTCATCATTTGCATGCCATAGCAAATACCTACAATGTTCATTAATAAATTCATTAGACATTTACTTTGATGAAACTAGGCAAATCTGCTATAGCATAAACCTATAAAATGAGAAGCTATCACATTAATCAGATGAGTGAAATCCTTTGAGCATCAAGAACAAAATGAATTAAAAGGGCTGTTGAACTTGAATTACCATAGGATAGCTACATAATACTTGAGAAAACATAAGAACGAAGAAACTATTTCCACACATAATCTAACAACATCAAGTCATATTTAAGGAAAAAGATTTGAATAACTGCAAAATTATAATTGCATACAAAAATTTAAACATGATTTGAGGCTGTATATATCACTGATTGATCAAAAGATTATAAAAGTGAGTATATTTCAATAAAACTGGAATATAATTCAAGGTTGTGCAGTCAAAAGAGTATCTAACATAAATCAGAAGTAAAAAATAAATCTATGCTTCAAGAAATAATTACCACTCAGAGAAGTCTAAACTTTATCATAACCAATAAATATCTTGTAGATGATATAACTTATGTATTGGTAATAGATAGCTACAGTTGGGCTACAATTAGTAACGGTTCCAACTCAAGCTTCACTGATTCCCTAGCTGGCTTTCAAACTTTGCTGATGTTTCTGTTCTTAATTATGCAGTGTTCAAAGGACATCAGGCTTAAAAATCACATTTTCATAATTTTAAATAAATGCTAAGTTGTATTTTTAACCTCAATTGTAATCTCTTGTAAAAAATATGTATTCTGTAAAAGATATTAACAACTTCAAGATCCAAAAATATCTATTAAATTCCAATTGATAAAAAATACCAGTAAATATAAAATGTGTATTAAAATATCTTTCTGTATTGAGCTATTAATATCGTATGATTTTATATTAATCTGAAAAAGGGTTAATTTAAATATCTTGATAATAACAGTGAAAGAGGATTATCTCCATTAAACATTTTTCATTGATTGATAATCACTAAATGTGAACAAAAGCATGAACAAAATATAATACTAAAATTAATAAGGAAGCTCTGGGGTTAAATTTTAAAACAAAATTTATAGGCCTTTGATAATCTACAAGCCCTTAAAGTGAATGCAAATAGATTTGATGGCTCATTTCTTAAATACAAAATACTGAGTAAGTTCAAAATCAATAGACTGCAGATGCGTGTGAAGGAAGCTGTTAATAAGTCATGCATATTTAGTGACAGTGAACTGTGGAAGTTGTTAAATATGAACCCTTTACCTACCAGGTTCTACGGATTACTGAAACTTCACTAAACAGATATTCCGATTAGACTGGTAGTGCCTAGCATTTCTCCAGTTCAAAAACTTTCTTCAAGATTAAAGAATCTCATACTCCATTGTACTAATTTCAGTCCAAAATACTCTGTAAAAAACTCAATAGCGCTAACAAACTTGTTAAACAATATTGTGGTTTCTAAAAATGCCAAACTTAAGTGGTTCAACATTGTGAACTTATTTCCAAGTGTGCCGGTGAATGATGCAATCTGTATTCTGAAAGAAGAACTAAATAAGAACTCAGAGGATTCCTGCATTAGGAAAGAACTTATTTCACTTACTCGCCTTTGTGCAGACACTAATTACTTCATGTTGGACAATAAGTTTTATATTCAAATAGAGAGGCTTGCTATTGGTTCCCCCTTTCTCCTGTTTTCGCAGAATATTTCTTAAATCATATTGAATGTAATTTTTTTTATTCTGGCAATATTTTGTTGAATTTTGTTTTTAAATGGTTCGGGTATGTGGATGATATATTTTGTATTTGGACTGGGACTTTACGACAATTAAACCTTTTTGTTAACCTTTTAAATTCCCTCCATCCCTCCCTCAAATTTACTCATGAATTGGAAATTGATCATACCCTTCAATACCTTGATCTATCCATAATCTTAACTCATAATACTTTAGGTTTCTCTTTTTATCATAAACACTGCCTGATTCCTTTCTCCTCTAACCACCAAATTTGCTGCTTTTCATTCCCTTCTTCATCAACTCCTTCATACACATCCCTCTGTCACCCTTTAATTTTGATAAAGAATTAAGCATTATGTTTTACTAAATGGGTTTCCTTCTGACTCAATTCATCGTTTGCTAGATAAAGCTTTTTTTAGAAACATAGCTATAATTAAGATCCTCCAGTAATCCAGTTTTCCCAATTAGAAATAACACCAGTCAAATCATCTCTTCTCCCCCTTGCTGGCGTAAACTATATTTCTTTGGACTCTTAAATTACAAAATTTCCAAATTACTTACTAAGAGTAAGGTCTGTCAAGCCTTTTACAAAAATTTTTGAATAAAAACTTCCTTTGTAATGGTAAAGACTCGGTAGATCCATTATTTAAATAGTATATCAACTCTCTTGTGATGACTGCAATTGCATTTATATTGGGCAGAGCGGAAGAAATTTTAATGTTCAAATAAAAGAACATCAAGAATGTTATCAAACCGGCTCATAACAGTTGCACTTCGCAAAGCATCTGTTAGATTATAATCATTCTTCCAATTTTAAGCCTTAGATATTATATATAGCCAAGAAGAGGAGCTGACTGAACATACTCAAAAAAATGGAAATAATCCAAAACAATCAAAATCCTGAATATAATCTCACCAACGAATATATCTATACTTCCTCCTCTCCTTTACCACAACTGCCCTTCACCTTCCCTTTGTCCTAATATTTTTCTGTGAATTCTCTCACCTTCTGACTCTTTTGTTTCCTCCCACCCCTCCCTCCTGCTTTCTCTATCTTTGGCTAAAATACACGCTAGCAGGGCTTGCTTCTGCACTTGCTAATGACGCTCATGCATCGAAACTACTCGTGTTTCTTTCTCTTGTGGTTTGTGCAAAAGTTTCAATAAAAATAGGAATTGGTTTCAAGTGGAAAAAGTTCCTCCTGTGTTTTTGCTATTAAGTTAATATTTATCTATGAATTGCCTTCCAAGAACTGAACTGGTTGATTCTCTAACAGCGATTATTTCACAGCAACATTATTCATCAGAACATAAATAATCAAACATCTATATTTTCTTGAAAAACTACAACAGTGGGGACAGATTTATAAAAGGAGCAAAGCCATACAACAAGTTTAAAAAATTCAACTCCTTTTCTCTTTTTAATACTTGCACTCTAATATTCGTATTGATTGTATCAATAAATTTATAAATAAAAAAGTTAACAAATAAAACAATTTTTATGTATGGCTCTTCAGGTAGAAGACGTCAATAAGAAGTAGGCTTCTAATCACACTGCATAATCAGAAATATTATGAAACTAAAAGTTTTGTTACAAAAGAAAAAGAAGGCATACTAATGCACCGGATTTAACACAAATACATAAAACAATAAAACATGTTTGCTGATACTTTCAACTCGCAAGATGGTAATGCTAAGAAATTTAAATGTGAAGTATTTCATTAGCATAGTGCTGAGATTGATATAGCCAATTCTGCTGAAATTAAGGTTCAGCTTCAATTAAGGTTATCAGATTATTCATCATTAATGAGTCTTTACATAGATAATGCATCATACTTTTTAAATATACATAAGGATGAGCCTTCTCTGAGTACAAATTAACACAAACTATAGATTTATTTACCACAGAAAATTTGACTAAAATGACTAAAATATGAATTTAACTCCAAACAAATAGATACAGCCAAGAATTACTCTTTGCTCTGGATTCTTCGAATAGGGCAGTGTGTAGAGACATACATATTTTCATAAACAAATTTCCTTCTGAAAGAATGATAAAGGCTAAATGTTTTACTAGGAGGAAATAACGAATTTTTGCTTTATTGCAAAGGGAGTGGACCAAAGTTCAAATTCCACCAATATTCTTGCATATTCCCTCCTAATCATTCTAGTTACTTGTACATACATAGAATAGTTGATATGATGATATTAATTAATGTGCAAGATATCCTGCAAAATTAAGCAAAATGATGCTTTAGAATCTCCATTGACAAATTAATTAAAAAGATTTAAAACATACACAGAAATAACAGTAATGCAATTTCTTTTTGAATATTATGAATGGAAAGCATTCAAATATGGATGACTTTTTCAAGATCCTTTATGTTGAAAGGGAACTTCCCATTCTTTATAATATTAATGTGCAAATTTCCTAATTTTTTCTTGCAATTACAGCTAGTATAGAGACTTTCAAAACAAGATATCTGCATTTTTCCTTTCTACAAAAGTAATTTATAAACATTAGTTGGGCTCCTTAATAATAAAATATGGCTGTGGCCATATGGCAGTGAGTTAGATGAAAGTGGTCCAACTCCCAGCCGAAGCCCAATGAAGCTGTCAAAGCATCTTTAATCAATAATAACTCTACTACACTACTGTGAGCATGAAAAGGAAAAGAGGAGTCAACTATGAACAGACCTAATACAGGTATTCCTATGCGAAAGATATCGCCATCATAACGTGGTGCATCTTCAGCATTGACAGAATTCGGTCCTCCTGAGATAATTATAGCTCTGAAACAGAGAATAAGTAAGAAAACAAATCATACATCACATAATAACTTTCAAGAGGATGCTTCCTTAAAAATGAGTAACGAAATAATTTTTTACTTAATACGTCAATGTTTTAGTATCATTCTCTTTAAAAAGATATTTTAATTTCTCATTCTGCACAACAAGTGGTATTTAGCACTAAAAAGTACTTCGCAAACATTATTTTATCACTGTATAAGTCTAATTTTGGTTTTCCCTACATTTCCCTACTCAGCATTTATTATGTAACAAATACATCCAACAGGATATTGTTTTAACATAGCATAAAAACCATAATACTCTTAAGATTATAATAACAGAGCCTCTATTTCCAATAGAATAACTTCAAAATATAAGAATTCACTTCAACAATTAACCCTAAAAAAATTCAATCATTCAAGGTTACTAAAACATGCTAAACCTTGGTTTAGAATTAACTCGAAAGGAAAATATTTTAGACTAATTCTAAGCTTAAAAAAGGCAGGAATTAGCGAATACAACAAATAATGCAAATTATGATGAGTCAAATCTTCGATTAAATAAATTTTATAAAGAGGAAAAAATCGAGAATCCAGTTTCTGCAGCCTTGACTGAAAGCTCACTGTCAGTTCTCTTACACTTATGTCGACTGCAACAAACTCATTATTGAACGTAGGCAAATTAAATAAATATATTTTTACGCAAATTCTTGCTTGAAATTTTACAAGGTTGTGTTGGAAAACTTATAACAGAAAATCTGACATGAGAGTTACATAACTTCTGAATAAATATTCACAAATAATATCTTTCAAGTATTAATTTCATGGCGAATGGAAAATCTCATACAGATGTTAAAGAATAAACATACCTGTATCCTTTTTCTTTTAAGGTGATGGCCGGTGTGTCCAACGGGAGGAAATCACTGGCTACCATCAGTTCATGCACTCTTCTATCGATAACTTTGCCATACTGAGCTCCAGCGTCCAAAATCGCCACTCGCTCCACAATATTGTCAGCTCTTGTTTCCGGCATTTTGGGTCTCAATTATTGCTAGTGCAGGTTTAGGGAATCCTTTGATATCAAAGAATCTTTATTAACACTAAAGGTATCAAAGTTTTACGTCGAATTTCAGCAAAACTAACTACTGCTTTCTTACTTAGTACAGCGATTATGATACTTTCAAATAAATCAAGTTTAAAGAACTTAAAATAACTTTAAAAAATAACTTTAAAATCGTGCTGATTAAAAATAAAAAGTTGGCCAAAAAGAAAATATGTAAACCGAAAACTTATGCTGAACTTCTTCTCTCGACAACTACAAGAAGTGTGATTGCGGAATGAATGACGTTAGTTTCTAGGTCGTCACCTTGCATATTTTTATCTGCTATGAAGTGCAACCGATACGTTCTAATTGCACCATAGCGATATAGCAAGAAAAACTTGCAACGAGAGCCTTCAATGAAAATGCATTCCTTTCCCTCGACAGGACGATCGGAGTGCATGAACATTGTTTTCGAAAACGCGCGAGGCTTGTCATGCTGTTTAAAGATTGCATTTGTCAATTCGAATCACAGAACTAATCATTAATGAAATTCACCGAAAATATGAAACTCATTCGCATCTATTGCACATGTTAAAGAATAAAATTATAATGCACTCGCTGAAATGTTGACTTCACCGCATGTGCAATTAGGTGCCGGCAAAATATCGATACTACAAGTTACCCAAGAGGAATTTAAGGAATAATTTGTGATAATTTTAAGGGCAATGACTGCTGAATATCAAAGCAACAATTAACAGTTACAATACAGATCAGTGAGTCGGCTAGTTTGAGACAAGGCACTACGAGTATAATTCTGTAAGCGAATTACAATGAATAACATGGTTAAAAATTAATAATAGACATATCATAATATTTGCAGAAGTTAGTAAAAAACATATTTGTGCGCAACTTTAGGTCCACAGTGATTAATTAACTGCCATCGCGCACACGCGCCAAAAACGAAAGTGTCAAAATTAAAGTAAAATTCAATTGGTATGGACAAATACGCAATAATCTTGTGTTTAAGATTAGTTAACCACCTGCCTATTTCTTTTCATGTAGACCGGTAACGCATTACACGATAATTAATCTTGAAAAACGGAAATACTATACTGCTCATTCACAACGTAATGATTAAACGAGACAAGACAACACTACACACACAAAATTCAGATCGTACTTACAACAATAAAAATTAACTGAAACTTTTCTGAATATTTCAGTACGACAACAATTCTAAATACAAATTTATATACGATATCGTTAGCAACTTCGACTATCACGCTGCCAGTACAACAGACCCGTTCAGACCATTTTCAGCCTATTGCAGGTGGCAGTGTATTCGTATTCAACTATTGCAACGTCAGACAGTTTCGAAAATACGATAAGGGATGGCGCTAGTAATGGATAGAGTATTTTACCCATTTCAATCTTTAATGGGAGCGTGGGCTCATTATAACCCCAGATAATTCGACTATTAGAATGATAAATAGAATATGAAGGTGGTTCCGGCTGTCCTTAAAGTATCTCTACTTGATCCCTTCTGATGACATTTTCGAAACCCTTAGAAGTTTGAAGAATACATGATGCTTCTACGTGTTCACGTATCTCTACTTAAAAACATACCTAGATTGCTGTAAATTAATTTAGGGAATTCTAACCCAGTAGGTTTATATAATATACACTACGTGAACATACAATATATTCGAATATAAGATATCTCGTTCGGTCGAACGGACGGAATCTTCACAGGAATGCATTATGAGATGTTGGCAGCACTATTTACTTTAAGTTTACCGTCCTGTTTTGGATCTCAAAGCGATCGGAGGGAATCCTATTAAATGTATTCGTATTTATCAAGCTCAATTTCGCTAGCTAAAATCAACGTAGAACCCCCTGGAAGATATGTTAGAATGGGAGTTCCGCTTAACAGAATTCCTCTGGAGACAGGTGGCTGGCAAATCTCATTTCATGGGATTGAAAGAGTTCCATGCTACTAAATAAATACAATCCCAACCGTTCGCTGTGAGAATCATAACTTTCAAACAAAAAATTAACTATCAATCAAAATAATGTCATAAATTTAAAACCAAGTTGCTTTGGATTGCAAATTATTTTACTTTCAATTCAAGCAATTCAAAATGAAACATGCATGAATTCCTTGAAAAAATAATGAATATCTAAGGAGAGAAAATTTGAGAATTCAAGCATGAGCTCTTACAGACTGAATTGTATTTTGACATCATATCCTTCATTTCTTTTTTGTAACTTAAAAGAAGTTTATGATTTCAGGGGCAGAGATAATTTTAGGGCTGGATACCAGGGTTTCATAGGGATTCTTCTATGGCCAACCTATTTATAATGGATAATAACTAGAGGTCATCAGGTTTTCCTGTATATGGGTTTGTAGTGGTTAATGGAAAGTCATTCTTGGAGGAGGCATATCTCGGAATCGTCAATTGATGTGAAAGACAAAGTCCAATCTGAGGCGCGTTTTCTCTTCAAAGACCAGAAAAAAAATTAAATGCAAAAATTATCATCATCTAATTCAAGCATTTGTTTCCCACAACGTGCCTCTCCCTCCCTTAGCAAAAATATTTCAGAAAGCATTGATTAGAGACTTCTCATGGGTTTCACTCTCCCCTTTGTCCCTTGTACTTCCTATCCCCTCATCTCGTTTCTTCTCGGCGACGGCCCCTATAGTCAGAGGCAGAATTTTTCATCCAGTTACCATCTTATTGGCATTTACCCATGGGATTTGTTTTCATACAAAACTTTGCACCAAATCGTCTGATGGTGCATAGGAGTTAGAAGCAGTGCTGATTCAGATTCCACATTTTATATTAGAGCACGCACTTTGGTTATTGTTTATGAATCAATGAAGTAATAATTTTGATGTTAGCGTACTTTTTGTGCATTATGAATCATTTGCGTAAGAATTAAAAACCATACAGTTCCATTCTGCAGCACTCGGATTGTCATACTTCCCTTGGATTCAAGAGGATGGGCATTTAGTATTAGAAATCGGCTATAACGGTACGCTTTACAATGGGTACTTTTCCAATTTTTGTCAATTCTTGTTATAACAGACTTCTAATTAACTTAGAATTCAAAAATTAATTTTTATGCTCATACTTTTTGCTAGATTGAACTATCTTGTGACTACAAGAAACTTCTCTGCATAGGGCAACTTAGACCAATCTGCCTTTAAGCAGCGGAGTTCGTCGTATAAACGAAGTATCATAAGGGAGGTTGGAAATAAATGGAGTCTTACAATCTATAGCTTCGGCCGAGATGTGGTGGAGATAAATAACTGAATACTGTAAAAATCTGTATTCAGAAATGGAGTCTCATTCATGGGACCAATAAAAAATCGGTGTATAAGTGAGGTCGTCGTATATACGAGGGTCGTGTATATGAGTTTCTGCTGTAATTGTTTCACTGAAGCTAAGGACTCAGAAATTAACATAGTAAGGGAGCTTCATACTTATAGGTAACAAAAGCTTTGCATAACAAATCTGACTTTCTCATTTCCATTTATTATTTGGAGTAAGGAGAAATTCATTTGCCCCCAGAACTGTCTCTAAAATAATAATCTTTTATTTGTCCAAGGAGAAACAATACAAAGTTTGTTCATAGGACACATCCAGGATTAGAACTATTAAGAAAATACTAAGTAAAGATGCAGCAAGGAAAAATTAAAATATCATACTATGGAATAAAATACATTGTACAAAATTATAACCTTTTAAGTTCTAAAGATTCATTTATGCTACAAAGACATTGGGAGATCAGTAATTTAGATACACTATTTTAAAAAATCACAAATTTCCTTTCATTTTTTATAATCACAGGGGGGTGATCAAAAAGTTTTGTTTCCTAGTAAATCACAACTTTTTCTATTTTGATATGTATGAATAAAACAATTCTTACAGAAGTCATCCATATGTTCTTTCACATACAGTACACCATAAAATATATACATTCTAGGTAAAGTTAGTTTTATTAACTAATTAATCTTTTAAAAAGTGGACGACAGTGGGCTCAAAAACGTTGATTACAGATCAATATTACAATCTTTTTTGGACTACAAAAATGTCATTTAGTAGTTTGAAGAACCCCACAATATTGTACCATATGCTATTCTTGAAAAGAAAAGACTATAGTACTAGGTTAACAAAATTTCTTGACTTAGTGTGGTTCAAGAAAGAGATAAGATAAAAACAGTATTCATTTTAGTGCATATTTTCCTATGTGACGGTTCCATTTTAAGTTTGAGTCAACATTCAAATGAAGAAAGTTTAGGGTGTCCACCTTTGTATAATCACCAGGTTATAGATGATTGATTCCAAAGTAGTAATTTTATAATAATAGAGTATATAAAAATTTCAGAATTTTCTACATTGACTAAATATTTTAAAGTACTATGAATATACAACCATGTATTTTAACTGGCTACTGTATGTTGAAATATAGAGAAGATTTTGTTGAGATATGTATACAGACTAACTGTTAACAAGTAATTACTTTGCTCCAGCTAAGGAAACATCCTCAATAAAATAGAAATAAACTATTAGTTTCTTTGAACTAATTATAAACCTCTAAATCTTTTCCTGGTTCAAAAAATGACAGACTATCAATTATTTCAGTGTATAATTTCCTCATGAATTCTGAAGAGATTAGAAATTTAAAATGTATTCATTACATTAAGTGACTATGAAAAGGAGAAAAAGACAGAAAACAATGCAGTATGCAAAAAATATCAAAATGCAATAACTTTTTCAAACATACATTCACTATACTTTAATTATTAGTTATGGGGTTATAGTGTGAGCTGTAGCAACTTTTACTTAGAAAAGGAAAGTTGGCGATAACTGATTTTAAAGACATCATGAAGCAAAATAGAATTCTACTAGAACAGTAGGAACACTGCTCATCATTCTTTGTCAAGGAATACATGGTGACATAAGATTTACATCGTCTCTTCATGACGTTGGATGAAGCATGGCACCAATAATTTTACTTAAGTAACAGATAATGATTAAGTGAGGAGGTAAAATCATCTAAAATTTTATGAAATCCTCTCTACAGCAATGGTTTCCCAAATTCTTCTTTTTCACTGAAAAATGTAAGACAAATTTTATGGAAAATACAGGGAAATTTATATTTTCCTCATCCGAGAAAACAATGTAAATATGTGTTAAAATCAAGTGAATGGGATCCTAGCCATCAATGACAAATTCAGAACTGATTAAAAAATTTGAGTTACAGGAAAATAAACACATCAATTTTTAAATAGCTTCTGGCTTGAAAGTGGTAATTTCCTAATACTCAAAATACCTTAATCAAATATATGTATACTACCAAAATTTATTACCTCTATCCATTTTTGATGCTTCCTAGAAAATTATTCATAATTAAAAGCAAATTTATATCTCCTGCTAGAGAGATTGTAATCGACTTCATGTTAACAAAACATACTGTATAGGCTTCAACTTTGAGGTAGCTCAGCATGATGAGAGAGGAATAAAAATGCAACTTTTACTTCTTCCGACAGAACTTTAATCTGGTGCATAAATATCATGAAAAGAGAGATAAAAAGGGAAGAAGAGGAGGTTAAACAGAGTGAATGAAAAGATACTAAGTTTGGGAGAGCGAATTTAAAAAGTTTCAGGGAAAGGTTCTAATTGATAGACATCAAGGAAGGTTAAGCCATTCATATGGCATTCCTCAATATATTGGTACCAATACATAGAAGCTATGCTGTAGGAATGGCTTGGACTGCTAGATAAATTAACTCCTGATTTTACATCCGAAAATAACTTTTCAGGCAAAAAATAGTATGATAGAGTACTAATTTCCTAGATCTCAGTCTGAGTATTTAGAATAATCAGCAGCTTTAAATGAAATAAAGAAACAAAACTTGAAAAGTTCCACAAAGTATAAGTTCCATCATGAATCACTGGAATTGGTTAATTAAAATCAGCAGATTTCTGAGATACTTTTACAAAACTGACATACACAGACTACACTGCTCCTGAAGATTTATACAATTGCTCCACCCACAAGTTATCCTTTATCAATAGAATTCTTTCCCCATGGCCATTACCTCAGCAAAGTTTCCATTATTAAGCAGATTGGCAATGCCAATGGTTTTCTTTCTTTTACCCAAGATTTTTAACCAGAAGATCAACATGAAGAGAAGAATGTTCTCAGATTGGCTTTCCAAGACAAATAGCCTGAGATGGTAGTCACTCTGGGAAGGGCTAAGACTGCCTAAGGACAGTGAACAGGCCTCCTAAGAAACAGGAAAAGGCATTTACTGCCTAAGATACAATGTTTATCTGGGGGTCTACGTGGAAGAAACTGAGAAAATGTTTGGCGATTTGAAGAAAGGAAACTTTTGGCAGAAAGATCCTTGGGTATTCCAAACATCAACAACATCATGAGACATCTCCTAGAAGAGGACCATGGGGGTACTCTAAATATGGAATATCTCTATTTTGTGAAAAAAGGGTGTACGATGAACTAATATAAACAATTGGAAATTCTGAAGTCTCTCAAAGACTATGAATGAGTTTAGAATGAGACTATGAAGTTTGTAGCTCATTAGGCATGATTTGTTTTAATCAAGCAGATTAAAATATAACATCGCTATTTGTAAAATTCAGAATAAAAACCTATTCCTCCTAGTTGTACTTTTTAAGGTTGGGAGGAATAAATTTTTATCTGGAATGATTTCTTATGGTGTCAAGAGGTAGGAATTTCTTTTCAATAGAAGTTGGAAATTGCTTAACAGTAGTAGAGACCCTTGAGGAAAGGTAAGTGGACTCATGTCTCACCTATTTCCCTTTCAGTAATTCTTATCAATAATTTAAGAAGGAAGAATATCAGCCCTTACCCGACTGGAAACCCGAGTGTTTCACTTCCATATAGAATTAGTTATACATTAGGTATACATTAACCCCTGTGTTGAGTTGGCCCTATTATAAGAGCATTAAATTCCAGTAATGAATTATATGTGTCTTTTGTAAATCATTGTAACTACATAATCATCTTATGCAATGTCTACATATAAGATACCCTTGTATACATGTTAAATTATATTCTTTAGTAATTAGAATAGAACCAGTGGTATTTACAGATGATGAACATAGTATGAGTAAAATTTACTTGCCATTTGAAATGTATCTCAAAAGAAACTGACTGGGGGTCTAGGGAGAGCCTAGAACTGTGGTTTTGCATTTCATCATTTAAATGATCTGAGAACCATGTTGATCCAAAGTTTCCAATCCATCCAATTTTTCCCTCATTGAGACATTAATATTACCCTTTTATTATCTCACCAGAGGTCTCCAAAGTGATGAACTTTAACCATATATGCTGCTAAGTTCATCTGTTACCCATACATTTCCATGGAAGAACGTTTGTGCAAACCTGGAGTGGAACACAGGCTCTTTGTATGTTGATGTAAGTCTCCTCAGTCTAGCTGCAACTTGCAAGTGAATAATATCAATTCACTGTTGCATACCACTCTAGCAAAGTTGCATAGATCTAGAAACTCTATTCTGGATGTCGCATCACTTTTTACTTAATGATTTTTGATGTCAAATCTGGAAAGTTTTTATAATGAAAGCATTAAATTAATGAAAAATCCAATTGATACAAGCAGAAATACAGGAAAGGAGGAGTTAGCCATTTGTTCACCTCAACTGATATATCACAATTTTAATTGGCTCAATTACCTATTTGTTTACTCAGTTTTGGTTGTCCTAAAAATGGCTTAGGTATCCTCTTATAGGCAAAATGTCTCTCCCAACACATTTCAATGCAAAAAAGTAAATGCTAAAGGAAATAGCTAAACATCTACTTTAAAAAAATGTACATATCTATGGGAACTCAATTGACGTAAGGTTGATAATTTTAAAAAATCCATGACAGGGATATAGGAAAAGTATTAAAATTTTGTAGAATATTATAATAAAAGTACTAAAATTTTGTAGAATATTACAATATTCTACAAAATTTTAGTACTTTTAATTCACTCTCGCAAGTCATTGCGAGTGTGGTGAAATAAAATTGTTCCAGTGGAAACTACAAAGTCTTACTTATTCTTTTATTATGGCGTTCCACCAAGTCAAGCTAGAGCACATTGATTATATTTGTAAATTTGTATTTTATGTACAATGATAGCTGTCTTTAGTGGAATTCATTGGGACCATGATTTTTTCCACATAAGACAGTTTTCTGTTCAATACAGGGTTAGTCATTGCTGCATTCATTACTACTCATCTCTTAATTCTGAGCAGGTCTGTGGAATATTTTACTGACACTTCTTCAGCAGAAGTGGTTTGCACAAAAACCAAATTCATACATTAATACCAATATTATTTACATACTTAAATTTTATATAAATATGTAAAATGATAATTTGTTTACAAAATATGAATATATTAATACAGTTATTTCCTTATTGTTTAACCATGTGTTCCTGTATTATGTACTTCTGTGCATTCCCAATTACCTTGTTGGGTGAGTTTTATCTTGAACTACATATTGTATTCTTTGTTATCTGATCGATTATTATATCTTAACAAATTAACTGTCTTATATTTTGCCAAACATGTTCTCTCCAGCTCCTTAATATTTCGAGTATGTCACACAGAAAACATCAAAAACAGACTTCCCCTAAACAGCTTAAATCTTGGTGAATTGCAGATATTATTGAATATGGTTCTTAAGGAATTTATGCCCACCTCTGGCATTACTCTTTTCCACACCCAACTATGATACCACTCTCTATCCCTTTATTGTCATTAAACATCTACGGAGGAAGTCTTTATCACCTGAAACTTTGTCTGACAATATAAGTTAATTTTACTCAGTGGAATTAGCCAGGTTACCAACTAACACAATCAGTGTTTCCCAACCAGTTGATCAGGGATCACTGAAAGTGTTGTATAGAATGCATCTGATGCTATCTTTACTGTCCTCTGTGGATGCTGAAAATATGATGTTGGATATGTTCAGGAAGATATTGGTGCCTTCAATTGGATGGATCTAGATAATAATAATAATAATTTTTTATTTACCAAAGATCAATAAAAGATATAGACATCGTCCATGAAATCACATTAAAATAGCAAATAGTTATCAACACTATAAAACATTTTGTAAGGCAAGAAGGATTTTAATTTTAATTAACATTTGAAAGAAGTAACAGCCTTAACATTCTGAAGATCAGCAGGTAATTTGTTAAATAAAAAGAGGCCCGTATGTTTGGTTGTGCACTTCGGCGTTAGTCACAAAAAGATTTAAATTAGCCCTTGTATAGGTAACAACAGAAAGTATAAAAATATATGGAATTGGAAGTTGTCTGAAGTGTTTAAAGGGAGATATGAAGGAAATAATGCCAACAACTGCGACGTCAGGTTTTGCTAAGGCCAGAGTTATGCTAGTAGACTCCAAAATTAGTATGCCTGCTAATTGCTAATATTGGGCATAATAATGCATGTCTAAACATGAAATTTAATCTCCATCATAGATGCGATTTTAATCAGTTACAGTATGCTGTAGGAATCAACAAAGGCACTCAAGTTTGGGCCCTAGTGTGTTGACATTATATTGTTAGTTGACTTTACACCTAATTCTTATTTTCTTGCACTGACCTAGTCAGGTTTCACAAATATATCTAGGAGTGAATGACTATTGTTTTAAAGATAGGTTAAAATAATATCTGAATATCCTTTATATTTAAACATTTGATGCTTAAACTTAGCTACATTCTAAAATGCAGTGCAACTCAGTCAAACCTAAATTTATATACTTTAATAATTTATTTCTTCAGAAATTCTTGGCAAGATATTGGAATAAAGCCTTAGCAGAAATTTCACAATTATGTTAACAAAATGGAATCGTTCAATGTTTCAGAAAATGAAATACCATAACCTAATCTTCATATATGATAATTCAGCCAGTCTGTGATAGAAATATACCTTGAAAATTTCTTAAAAATGCTTTCTTTGCAGCAATAGTCATTATTGTTAAATTGTAGTACACTAAATAGTGACTGGCATTGATGTCACAGAGAAGGAAAAATCAAGCAAGGATATCCCCACTGTAATGGTAATTTGATATGAATATAGGAAAGCAAAACATGTATGTATGGACAAATTCTGCTTCAAAGAAACAGGGAAGCTGAATGCTTAAGAAGGGTTAGTCATGGTATTCTGCTTAACTCAGGTTCACACATTAAGTTTCATGCAGAATTGGCTCCTTTTTCACATTAGACAGTTTCTGTTTAACATCAGGTTGGAATACACTAAAATTCAATAATACTTGTAGGACCAAAATTTTTTTCTGGATAGGACAGTGCACGTTCTGCTTAAGACAAGTTTCACTGTATACATTTGTAGAAATATGCACACACAACAGATATACATAACCTATTAGGTGCTGAAAAGGTGTATTTTTCATAAGGAGGTATCAACAACTAATTAGTTGTGCTTTGAGGGGAAGTAATAATAAAATATATAATATCTTTTGGTATTTGGTTGGTAAAGAGATTTATATGCAAAATAGTTGATAGGTTTTCACAAACTTCAAGGTTTATATTGATGATAAAATTATGAAATGGTTCTGGAGTAGCACTATTTTTAGGTACTGATTTTCATGCACACATAATTAATGTTAAACACAGGATCAAATTAAATTAAATCTCCATTAATGTAATACTCAGTGAATGAATGGGAGAGCAGCCTTCAGATGCTGGCAAAGATAAAAACTCAGTATCTTCAAAAACTTTAATAAGAGTAACTGATTTTAACATCAAGCTCTTGCACAAAAAGTTACACATACAACAAAGAATGGATAACAGTGGTAAATAAATAATAAGCACTCATTTCTTAACTAAACCTAACAAATGTCGTACAATTAAATATACTTTAAAAATATGAACGTAAGGTTGTGTGTGTGTGTATATATATATATATGTATATATGTAAATGTATATGTATATACATACATCATATCTAGCACATTTAATATAAGTTCAGAATAAACACCAATTATCACTGCCAAGTTTCCTTTACCTAATTGTAAAATATCGTTATCCTCAGCCAAGGAAGAGGAAGTAATCATTTTCTTGCACTCCAAAATCTTGCAGCAATCTGAAAAACAAGATAGAGTTAAAATACAATTCATAAAAATGAGTAATGTCCTACATAGAATTTCAGTTGGTGTGGTATTAATACAGAATTTCTAAGAAAATTATTTCCATTCAATTAAGATTAGCTATAACCTGATGTTCATTTAAAAAAGAAGTTTTATGTTTTAAATACGAATTTATTAGTGAAATATGATGATATGAATGAATAAATAAGTATACCACATACATGGTAATCTTGCTAGCCATGTTGACCTACCCAGATCTGTGGCAATCTATTTAAATATCCTATGGTTATTTGTATCCCAAATGACAACAAAAATGGTACTCATGGTGAAGAACTAAAATGTAGACCATGTTAAAGACTGACCAGATGTCAAAACTACACAAAAATTATCAAGAATACTTTAAGAATATTCTTTGATCAATAAAACCTAAAATACAGATTTATAAAATATACAAGCTGTAAAAAAGCAGTAATAGTATAGGTCAAATCCTGTGATATACTTGCTGATATCAGAGTTCATACAATCCCATGTGTCTGCAGACTGCATCAAAGTCAAATTTGGCCATTGGAGACATCTACTTTGATGGAATCTGGAAGTTTTAAGTTGTTCAAAAAGCTTAGAAAGAATACTTTAAAATAATCTTACTTTTCAGTAGCTCTTGTAAATGATGTTGGTCCACAAACACAGGTAAACACATTTGAAGAGTGATTGAGGGAGATATATGGTTCCAAGAGTTCACCCCTTATGATTCCTCTCTCTCCTTTCCATCCAACATCAGGATTTGAGAGAACATGTACGGCAGTAAATCTGAAAGAGTGACAAAAATGATCAATTAAAGGAATGAACATTTTGAAAAAGATCTATAAAGTGATTTCTTAATTACCTATCACAGTCTTCCATTAGTTTTTCCATCTGTTCTCTCCAAATAATATCTTCTTCAGTTTTGTTGAAGAATAACAGAGTAATTTTTTCGCTGGAAATTTGAGAAAAATTAATAAACTACTAGATCATACAAGTTAAAATGTTTATATTTCACATAAACAAATATACCATTATAATGATTATTAATACCATTAGCATAAGAACATAATAATATCTCAAAAACAATATTGATAATGCTGATACCACAAAAGCTTAGGGTTGAGACTAATTGAGCAACAAAACAATATGATCTAGCGATTCATAACCACCCCTAGAATAAACTGTCACATGCATAAGAAACATCTAGAATTTCTTTCCTTTTTAGAATAGAAATACTTCAGCAGTTTATTGCTTCTGATGAATGGATTTTAAACTTCACTTCTAAAATATCAACTACATAAAATAAATAAAGAAAATATAATAATAATTTCTTAGCCGTTACTAACTCTGGTAATTATCCAAAAGCAAATATCCGTTTCCCGGGAATCGCCCTAGACGGTTGCCGCTGTCGGCGCTTGGAGAATCTTTGTCTCTTAGTACAAGAAATAGATGTATTCTTTCACATTTATTGCATTAATAATTAATATTGCAGAAAAGGCTGCCATAAATTTAAAATTAAACCTAGAAGGCAAAGAACGGACATAGCCAAATTTTCTCAACAGAGGTATTTCTGAGTGGAATAAGTTACCTTGATCACTCTTAAGGCCCTTGCCTGAAAATAAAAAATCTTTTAAAAAGAAATGTTTTCATATGTTATAGTTATGTTGTGAAATACTGTGTAATGTGTAGTAGTCATATAGGAACTTCTGGAAAAGTAGGGGATTGCATGGCAGGGTGATGTACAGTGGGGTTTCTACCCCGTGACCTCTACGGTAGCCGAGAAGGCCTGTGATGAACTCCGAAAAAACCAGAAAAATAACAGTTACAAATAATATTATTATAAGTGTAAATGGGTGTGTAATTTAACGATGTTTGTGGCTGCCACCTGACAAATGTCAAACTGTAGCAATATATTAATAATAATAATAAAAAATGATATTTTTTCTGAATTGGATAATTATGAAATACTTTTGTGAATGGAAATGCTTTATAGAATATTTGATGAATATTGTGGCTTTTTGAGCCGATGAGAAATGTTAAAATTAAAGAAATTAAACAAGTTCTGGTATAATCATCATCATATCATATTGAATTGCGGTATAATCATTCTGAAATGGCAAAAAATTATCTAATAAATTAATTAAAAATAGATGTTTTATGTATTATTTACCAATATTATTAATACCAATAATATTATATTAATAAATTATCAAAATTTGCTCTTCAAAAAATCAAAGACGAAGGGGAGCAACAATTAATCTACAGTATTATGCATTAGGTCCAGGTTTGACTTTAATGTATGATTTAAAAAAGAAAATTTTGTAGAACTTTTCATAATATATAAGGATCCCACTTATTTCATAATAATCATATTTAGTCTTCCAATACTTAATTTAAGTTTATAAAATGCTACTCCTTTTGCTATTAGGGCTTTCCCAGGATATAGCTGACACTAAGGGCAATGGCAGTGACACAAAATGATTGCTCCAAACCTTTTCAAATGGTTCCTCATCATCCACTTGACCAAATTCTGATTCTTGGGATGGATGTAATTAGATGGGTCTCTTAGAATTACGAGAAGCATGATTTATTTTAAGATCTTTCTACTTAAGACACTATCTGCTTAATAAATGGTTTGGTCTCTTTCACATGTTACACATGGTACAGATACCACTTAAGATGCTCTGCAACCTGCTTAAGATGTGAAGCTTTCCCATCCCCAGAGGCACTGCAACCTACTATAGCCAATCCTCATTCAATAGACCAAAATATTTATCTGTTTCTCTCTTCTTGTCTAAAAAAAGTTACCTTTTCTTTTGAATGACTAACTTCGTGGACATAAGATATCAAGTAGCAGAGCAACCTGTGTCCAATTCGAACTTTGAGATAGAGTAACATCTTCTCTATCTTATTTTTCTCAAGGCAGAACTTAGATTAAAAATTTACTTTTTGTTGCACAATCTAAGGAAGAAAATAATGTCAAAAAATACCAGAGATAGTGTGTTTTATAAGCATAGTCTTGAAGAAATGATGATACCCTCTTGTTGCAGTTATAAAGATTGCTATTCTTCTTTAATTGTCTATCTAGTGTGATCAAAATTAATTAATTAACTAAGATTCTTTCTTTGTGTGAAATCAGACCATTCTACAAAAACATGATGTGATAAAACCAACATGACAGTTTAAACTCTAAACCACATAAGGTGCTGTTTTTGCTTGGTCCCCAAAATAGTGTCTTGACTGAGTTTTACTGTAGGTATACTTGATCAAATCAAGCAATGTCACATCCAGCATTACCAATTCTCTTTCCCAATTATTAATTAATCTAAATAGTAATAGGGCCAGGAAGACCTAGAAATATTCCAAGATGGTGAAATTGATGAACTGGGTTAAAAAAAACAGAATGTGAACAAAAGCTGAGAAAGGGGAATTTACCCACTTCACGAACAAAAGACTGGCTCAACTAGCCATGTAGAACAAAGTTACATTGGCTTTGCAACAAGTTGACCACTTTACTTACTAAGAAATTATTATCACTAACATCTTACATCGGGATTAAAATTCATTAAAGACTGATAACTAAAAATATAAACATAATATACTCACCACTGAGATGGAGAAAGTTTGAGGCCCCACAGAATTATTCTCACCATAGGAGTTAAGCCTGTACCAGCTGCAAGAAGCAGCAGACATAGTGAGTCCTGAGATGTTTTCATTAGAGGAGACTTTCCCATGTGGAATGGAAGAAGAAACTTATTCTTCTTATCTTCAAGTACTGATGGAAATATACTTTCACTTACATTTAATTTGTTTCCAATATTTAATCCTCCATTGCATAACCAAGGACTTAAAGCACCACCTTCAGTTGACTTAATCAATAGGAAGAGCCACTGTCCTCCAAGATCTGGGGGAATCGGCCCTCGATTCTTCTCATTTGAAGTCACAACCTCAGGCATAAATTTTGAATGTAAAGCAGGACTCACAGGAGTATAGAAGCGCTCGACTGTTACACCTTGAAAATATAAGAAAATACAATGAGAATCAAAAATTCATAAAAAGGGTATAAAACCAAAAATATTAGACTCACTGTATATTAATATCAAAAGGGTGACATAGTAAAAAATTAGCGATCTAAAGGAAAAATGGATGATAATAACAATACAACATTCTTCTAACTGCTAATTTATTTCCTCACCTTCAATTTTAGTTTGCAACTGAACATGGTATCCAATTGGAATAAGGTCAAAAATACTATTTATATGCTTCAAAATGAACAATTTAGTATCATGGGTGACTGCGACAATATCAATAACTTCATAAGGTTGGTAATATATCTCTGAATCCCAGGTCCATTCACTCTTTCTTTCTACAGAGTCTTTCACATTAAGCAACCATTTTCTACAATATACAGAATCTGATTTACTTTGCACTTCAACAGGGTTCAGTAATTCAGAATGCTTAATATTCTGCCACATTTCATGAAACCGCTTCTGTAAGGTCACTTCAACTTTGCCAGTGTCAGGGTTTAAGGATAAAGTACAAGGCCACTTGACAGGAGCTTTCAAATTCAACAGCAGCATATAGTGGCATAACAATCCATTTTTGATCATCCTCACTCTGACTTCAATCTGAGATTCCTCTTTCAATAGCACTCTAATGGAAGGTGAGCTATCACCAATTCCTGGTCGACGAGTATACACAAGTAAAGTAAATGATTCCGGTTTCTGAAACCAATCCATGACAGGTGTGGGAATTTCAGCAACCTTATCCTCACTGTAAGAACTTGACTGATCTGAAATACAATGGAGGCTATTCAGGTAACAGAAAAAAGATTAGATATTGAGATATATAACAAAATTTACCTTTACATTTCTAATTTCACAATAATGTTGTATTTTCCAGAATCATTCCCTAGGTCAATTGCTTGGATGCACTTAAGCATCATGACCTTTAAAATGTTAAATAAATAAAGTCCGTGGTGCGATGTTCCTATGAAGGGATTTAACCTAAGCCAGCAGTATTCACTGTGACACAGTGCATCAACTCCCATACCACCCTAATTGACTTTTTCTAAACCTGGAACTGCTACCTCTTTATTTAGGTAGATTCCCAATAGTTTCAATGCTGGGTAAACATCTTCGCCCCCAACAGGGTTCCCCAAACCCCTCTTCGGCCAAAAGCAAATGCATTACCCATATGGCTACTGGGGGGCATTGTTAATAAATACTCTCCGTAAAAGATCTTCTAAAAATTATAAAAGTATACCCATAAATATTAAATTGTTTTTGTTTCATGCATACATGTAAACATAACTTTACTAAGTTAAATTCATTTCTTTAGTCTGATTACATAATAAATATCATACAATGGTAATTGAAGATAATCATAAAACCAAGCACTAGTTTCACCACAAAAGTCAAAAGAGTGACGCCAAGTAATAAGTGGGGCATTCAAAGAAGTCTTCTACATCTACATAAATACCCAGCAAGCTACCTTTTGGTGTGTGGCAGGGGGGTGTAAACACCGAAAAGTCTTCATTTACTAATTTTAAAGGAAAATGAGTAATAGGGCACCTTCACATCATTTTGCTTCAGGATGACTGATTAATCATCCTAGAAATTCATAATTACATTAAATAAAATGAAACTGGCAAATTTCATTTGTAAACCTGAATTTCCATTATATCCTAAAACATGGGAGTTTGGATAATGCAATGTAAGTAAAGGACAAGGATTATCTTAAGTTGCATCTGTTACAAAGAAAAATATTCTAAATTACAAAGGATAATATTTGGGGGCATTTAAAATGAAAGCTGAAAAGGTCAAATCTATTCTCTGCAACAATATAGCTTTTCAAGAAGATTACGAAGATTATACGTTACTGATATTTTTACTTGTAGACCAACCATTAGTCTCAATAGGTTTATGACACTGACCTGTGATGATACTCTTTTTTGAAAAGGGCTCACTTTTCTTAAGTTTTGAAAAAAGAAGACTACTGAGTCCTTCCCTTGATCTGGATGACTTAGCTTCAGAGAAGGATGGTCTATATTTTCCAACCAAACATTTTTGCAGCATTGATTCAACATTAACCCAAGCATGGACCTATAAAATTTTGATTAAATGAAAAAGGGTAAATAAAAAGAACAGAAATATTTATTTGCAAATAAATAGTGTACTAACAGAGAGAACTTTCTCATAAACAATAATATTTAATTCAATATGAAAGATTTGGTGTTAATGCAAAAGATAGCAAAATAAAGTGGTAGTAGTAATTTTAAAAGTGCTTCCTCAGCTAAGGTCACTTAGCGTGTGAGCTCCCAACAGGAATCAAACCCAGAACCACTTTTACCAAAGCTATATGCATTGCCAAATTGGTTATCCAGGAGCCCCAATAGCAAGAGATAAAAACACAAATTAATGTTATCTCTGAACATTTACATTTATCATGAACATGTTTTTCCGGTGAATCATTCTCAGAAATTCTTCACTGGTTCCAGGTATTTGAATCGACCCAATTGAGAACACAAGAAGAATTTCATATTTTTCATCATCTATCATTTATTATTGGTGAGAGTGAATCAATAAGAATGTTTAAGATTAATCTCACCTCATTAAAGAGACGTGTGGCATCCATTCCCACACCTTTCAATAACTCATCTGCTCCACCAGGATGAAAGTCAAAATAATGAGTCACATTGTATACTTGACCTAAAATAAAAAGATCATAAAGAATTCATGCCATACTTGGATGAACTAATTCAAGTTTATTTCCAAATTAAAATTTGACTACGTCGACAAAAATTATATAACCTAAAATACACATATAATTGTATGTACTCTTAATTTTTGTGAATATAGTCATACTGTATTATTGTACTGTATTAGGAGGGGATATATATATATATATAAGCTATATATAATAGATATATATATATATATATATATATATATATATATATATATATATATATATATATATATATCTATTATATATAGCTATTATATATAGCTAACTCTCCGGATATACCTATATATATATATATATATTTATAGGGGATACAAATTCTGACCATGTTCCACAAGCGCCATCGACGTCAGATTTTTTCGACGTACTGGCCCTACACTCTAGACGCCAGAATAATTCAGACATCGACGCTAGCTATCATGAGTTCGATGCCAGAAATTCCCAAAAATCGCAATTTTCACATTAGAATGCATTGCGCGGATTTTTGAAAATTATTTTGAGGCACTAATCGGTAAGATAGAGGAACCAAAATTTCGGAGGTTGAAGTTGAGGTAGTCTTCTATGCTTCTCATGGAAAAAATGTAGCCAAATGACAGTGAGTTCGACGCCAGGTGGATGCAAAATTCTTCCATAAGAAATGCATTGGACGATTTTTAAATGCCTTCCCGATAAGCGGGAAAGATAAAACCCGGAATGGTGACAGAGGCGTGGGACCTTCCCAATAAGATATTGAATCGAAACTTTGGAACAAGTAAGGATGGCACTTATCTAATATTATTTTGCTGTCTTCTCTCATGATCGGGTTCTTAGTTCGTCGCCAGGCGGTCTTTGGCGCGAAGTTTTAAATTTGAACTGAGGCAGTACTTGGTATGATACTGTATTCAACGGATAGCTTGCAGTATGCAAGCAACTTTTACTCGTATATATATATATATATATATATATATATATATATATATATATATATATATATATATATATATATATATATATATATATACATGAAATTGAAAAATTATACCAGACTCTGGGCACTGAGCATGATAAGGAAGCCCACTATTATAAAATAATTATGGGAGATTTTAACGCTCGTGTAGGTCAACAGGAAGCTGATGACACCGTCGCATGATGATACAGACTGGACTAGAGAAACGAACGTGGTCACCGCCTGGTAGAGTTTGCTGAATGTACCAAGATGTACATAACAAATACATATTTCAAGGAGAACCCTAAAAGGAAGTGGTCTTGGAGAGGCCCTAACGGAGTAAAAAATGAAATAGA
The DNA here is from genome assembly GCA_036926295.1 of Pachydiplax longipennis. Lineage (NCBI taxonomy): Eukaryota > Metazoa > Arthropoda > Insecta > Odonata > Libellulidae > Pachydiplax > Pachydiplax longipennis. Next base: position 735,819 of record JAVFKF010000028.1, on the reverse strand, counting down.
TTACATATGCAAAAATCATTAAATAAGCATTGAAAAACTAGAAAACAAGAATAAATTCCAGCTGGAGCTAAAAAATAGATTTTCTGCACTTCAAGAAGAAGAACTAGAAACCAAAGTCATGCAAGCTGTTAAGGAAGCAGCAGAAGAAGTGGCAAGCTCACCAAGAAGAGCAAAAGATAGAAAGCTAAGTGACAGCACCTGAAAAATGATGAAACGACGTAAGGAACTGAAGAATTCAGATACACGAAAGGATAACATTGAATACATCGAGCTTTGTAAGGCTATCAGAAGAGCAATTAATATTCTATATTTTAATTGCTGTATAATAAAAATATCCCCCATCATATGCTGGGAGAATTAAGACCTCCTAGTGCCAAACCACAATCATATGATGGGAGAATTAAGACCATGGTGGAGATTTCAAATATTTTCATGAGCCACTTTCCAAGAAGATAGACATCTATTTCCCAGTGGAAGAATATGTTTCGCAAATATAGTGTATTTTTACCCTAATGATCCTAGGTTCTATGCACCAAGCGATTAATGGGGAATACAGAATTAAATTTTTGGACCTTCCTTGATAAATTATATGCAATTGGAATTCTATGTATGCTTAGAGTGCTCTGATCTAAAACTGATTGAGCAACAAAGTCTTCCAAAATGGTTCTTGGTTCAGAACCAGGATGGCTACATGATCCAGTTTGTTATACTACCAATTTCTTTTCCTAGTGACAAAAACATGTTTTTCATAATAGTATTTAAATTCTTTATTCCTAGAAATAATTAGTTATTAAGATATAAATTTACAAATGCTTCATAATATTAAGAAAATAACTGTATTTCAGGGCTGTATTAGATATTAAAAATGTGTTACATACCATTTGACATAAATTATTTCTAAATAAATATTAACTATGGATATATACAGTGAAGTTTAAAACCAATCAGAAATAAAAAGCTCATATACTTAAAATAAACTACTTGGAGTATGCAGCTTAAAATGTAAGAAATGAGAAACACCTTTGAGAGCAATCCAAGCATCATCTCGACTGTTATGCTTTGCTAATTCCTCTGGAGTTACAGTTAAATATTTTCCAGCAACACCAGTTAAATCTTTCCCAGAGTGGCCCAATTTAATCCAATCCAAAAGTGAATGTCCAGGTTTCAAAGCCACCTTGTTGCGAATAGTTCCTGCAAATACACACATCCCATTAAGCAAGAGGGAAAGAAAAGCAAACATTTACAGAAAAATGTTAGTCTTCAGACATTGAAAGTTGGCTTTAGCTATGGCTTCTTTTTGATCAGTTCACTCAATGTTCATTCTCTTATAAATGTTATCTCCTCCAAAGATATTTCTTCTTCTATTCTTATGTATTTCAACTAAGAATTTTCATGCAAGCTCAATTTATGGAATTTATTTTAAGAAATTAGGAATTGAAAGATGATAATTCAAGATTCTTCAGATTAATAATATATAAGGATGTTATATCTCATAAATTAAAATAAAATTGATGTGTTGAAGCATAACTTTGGGGAATTTGATGCACATGATGAAGAAATGAAACAATGCCACAAGATGTTATTATTACCAAATATATTATTTAATATTATTATTTATTAGAGGTAATAAATCTCTCATGGAACTGCACTAAGTTTTCATTTCTTCTCCATCATAGTGTATTTCCATACCTTCTCCGTTCTTATCACGCTCAGATAATTATCCCTCATCTCTTTTCTATGATCAATTCATCTCATACCAATAAGGACTTCAGATCTTTTATTGATGTCTTTAGTGAGGCAATTTTTCATCATTTTCTACTACTTCATCAAATACAGCCATGGCTAATATTTGTCAACCACTTTCAGAATTACACACATCAATTTTGTATCCACCTTTTATTACATTTAAGTCACACATTCTTCTACTTTACTGATACTGATTATTAGGTATTATTTCTCCTAAACCTACTTTACAATTCCCTTTGCATATAAGTTGAAAAGTAGATGTGATGGAAATTTGGACAATCAAGAGTAAGGAGGGAAGAGCAGGACCTCTCTGTCCATTCTGCCCCCCTTCAGCTATTCAAATAATTTTTTTCGACCAAGCATATAATATTTAATTAAATACATCACTCATTAATTTTTCCATCATCTCTAGCAACTGTAAAATCTCGTAATGAACTTTACTACGTTTCATAAGATTCTGCACGGTTAGTTTACGTCTTCTACAAGGATAAATTCGTTAAAATCTTCTCTACGCTTTCCTTCACGCTAAATCTGAATAAATTTTGATAGTTATTTTTAAAAGGTGAGGAAATATTAGCATATTCTTTCAAAATATACTCAAACAGAATTTTTCAAAGACTCAATGCTTTGTTCCCTTTCACATCATGAAACATTCTTTTCAAATTTACTGTGTAACATCTTTGACTTTTTTTAACTTCTCTCACGCTTTTTTTCATGAAACTATCAGGCTCCAACTTTTTTTCCATTCACTTAACCAATATCCACCTTCTCCTCCTACGCTGATTGAAACTCTAGTATACACAATTTTTAAATTTATTTGATTCCTAATTACGATTTCAACCTCTCTATACAATATTCTGACCAACAGTTTAAACATTATGAAATGATGAACACACTCACTGTGGATCTATGATAAATTAAAAGAGCGAGTAAGCAAATTCGTACTTCCTAGTATTTCTAAGCGATACCGTTACATACTCACTGTAACAATGTTACAAAACTCTATTATTGGGGTCTTACCTGTAGCTGAGCCAGTTGCTATGTTTTCAACCTGAGAGCCATTTTTACAATTCGGTGAGTTTGATAATTTAACTTCTCCGTTATTGCTGCCAATAGTTTCTGCAGATTCCATATTTCTTCCCTTGGATTATTAGAAACTGCTAATAACAGGGTAAATCTCTTCCAATAAACCACTAATTTGCCATTTAAGTTTTGCTTGGACAATTTAGGTGATATTCCAATATGACGACGAATTTTAAGGACGAGCTATTTGCAGTTACATTCTCTAAATTTTGATCACTCTCCGAAAATGATGGGAAAATACTATATAGTCAACATAATAGGAGCTTAAAATTTAAATGTCGTTGTAAGTACCAAAATTAACCAAATTCTGCAGACAACTAACTTGGAATAACAGCGCTCCTTTTTCGACGTAGTTCAACGGATGCGAACAGGTGGCTCTGTCCCTTAAACTTATTCGACTCAGATCAACTCAGATATAGCAGACATGTAATGGTCAAAGTTGCATTATTTAATTATTAAATTTCATGCACTTCATGGCAAAAATAAGATAATACGCGTTTTTTTTTAATTCTACTTCTTCCTCTGGCCCCATTCCTATCGGCGATGGGAAATCATAGCCAATTCATCTTTCTGTTTTCCCTATTCTAATGAGCTCCGTAAAGTTGCAGTTATACCACTTTTTTAAATTGTTCATCTAGGAAATTATTTTCTACCTCTGCTCCGCTTCCCTTCTATTTTCTTAGTAAGATATTCCTTTGTATAGTTCGTATTTTACGCCTCTTATAATTTGACCAAAAATCTGAAGTTGCTTGATTTTAATAGTTGTTATAACTTACCGTTCATTGCTTAGTCTTGGTAGTACTTCAGCATTCTTCACTTCTTCTATCCATGATATCTCTAGAATCCGCTTGTAACCCCATAATTGGAGGCTTCAAGTTTTTCATAGCTGCATGGCTCAAGGTTCCTAAGTTTAGCCAAACACACGAAAAAAAAATAAATTGGTTGTCAGTGCGTCATACAAGAAACATCTGTAGGAGCTGAACAAATTTTTTCTACGAAGAAGACAGTTTTTTAATTTTTTAGCTAAATAAATAATTTCAGGTTTTAGAGGAGAAAGTTGAAGCAACTTTTCTTGGTAATAGATATGCTGTTTAATGGTAAATTTGAATCATTTAAAATTTGAGCAAAATTGATAGGCCTAGAATAACTCTTTTCTACCTGACCTATAACCACTGTATTATTAGATATTCCTTGCTCATAGATGTTGTTGTCACTCAGTTTTAAATTCATAATCTATTCGAATTCATCAAAAGATGGAAGAAAGAAGAAAATATGAACAACTAAAAGAATCAATGGGAGGAAGAAATATAGAAAACTGAATACAGAGCTAATGAAATAAACAGACGAAACAAGGATAATGTGGATAGAGAAAGAATGTAAAGAAATCAAAGATTTAGAAAAGAAAGGGAGATATGATTAAGCATGTAAGAGAGTAAAAGGAATCAGTTGGGATGGAGGAGCTGGAGAATTGTTTACTAAGGTTATAGAATAGAAGCAAGGAATATTAGTGAAAGAAGATAAAGCAATTTTGGTACGATGGTAAGAATACATAGAAGACCTCAACAAAGCAAAAGATAAACCAAAAGACTTAACTGTAGAATAAGAAAAGTTAGTAGAGCCAGACAACTTAGGAGAAGCTATTTTGCTGGAAGAGGAGACTGCAGTCATGAAAGTTATAATAAACAGGAAGGCACCAGGTGTAGATGGGATGGTTACCATATACTATATGGTGGAATTACTGAGGTACCTGACAGATAAGGGAATGAAAGAGTTAACATACTTATGTAATGGTGTATATAGTAGTGGAGTATAGCCAAAGGACTTCCTAGGGTCAGAGACATTACCCCTGGCAAAAAAGAAAGGTACAATGAAATGCTAGGAGCACTATATGATGTGTCTCATAGAGCATGCAGCAAATATTTTGCTCAGAATATTGAATAGAAGAATTTTAAGTAAAATGGAAGAAAATATGGTGAAGGACAGTTCAGATTTAGAAGAGTTTTAGGGACGAGGGAAAGGTGTAATTAGAATCATATTAAAAAGATTGCTTTGAAAACAGGCAGAAGTATGAGTTTATGTTTTGTAGAACTAAAGAAAGCTTTTGACTGTGTAAAGTGGAAAAATTTAATGACTGTAATAAAAGAAAAGGGAGTGGATTGAAGGTTAAAAAGAAAAAGAAATGTGGGCCTAGATGCGGATAAGAGAAATGAAAACATAGAGGGGTGTGTCAGGGGTTGCTATTTGTTGCCAACGCTATTTAATATCTATGTAGAAAAGATAGCCATAGAAGCTGGGAAGGAGATAAAGGGGTAAGCATTGGAGAGAAAAGAGTGGAATGCGTTAGATTCACTGATGAAATGGTATTGATTGTAGAAACTACAGATGAAATTAAGGTATTGTTAAAACGGCTCGAGGATGTAGCAGAAGATTATGGACTCTGAATAAATCAAAAGAATGCAAAAGTCATAATGAGTGGGAGATGATGAAGTAATAGATGTGTCTGTAAAAGATGTTTGACTAGGACAAGTAGAAAGATATATCCTATATATATATACACACACACACACACACAAGGTGAACTAGGGGTGAAGGGGATGAAAGATTGGAGAAGAGAGAAAGAAGTAGATTAAAAGTAGGAATGGAAAAGGAAGCATTCAGAAAAAGAGAAAATATTTTAGAAACATCAATGTCAAACTGAGGAAAAGGATAATTGAATGCTTTGTGTGGAGTGTGTTCCTATATGGCTTTGAGACGTGGACCCTCCATAAGAAAAAGATAAATAGAATAGAGGCATTCAAAATGTAGGTTTTTAGAAGAATGTTAAACATCAAGTGGATGGACAGAGTTAGGAATGAAGAGGTATTGAGGAGGGTAAAGAAAAAGCAGAGTGATCAATTTCATAATCCAAAGGAAGAATAATTGGATAGTGCATGCAATAAGAAGGAATTGCTTACTTAAGGATATGCTAGAAGACATAGTGGAAGGAAAAAAGTAGAGAGGAAGGAGTAGAGTAAAATTCATAGAATGCTTTAAGAATGAAGAATGGAACAGTGGGATGAAGGGAAGAGCGAAGGATAGGGAAAAATGGATAAACAACACCAAGGACCCGTGCGAGCCATGATGATATCCTAACATCTGTTTCGGGGACGCTTTTGTTGACTTAGCTCACTTAATCTTTACATGCAGAATTAAATGCATCGACCAGTCATTTCCGCAATTTATTAGAGTAATTTATACGCTTAATCAAACTAAGACGTGGATAATAGGAGTTTTTAGAAAGGTGTCTATAAAAATTAATATTCCGACATCGTCTAAGCCGGGGAAACTCAACCTTTTCTGGTGCTGGGGCACCAAAGGGCGTTTCAGAAAGCGAAATGGGCACCACATAACATTTCCGTCCAGGATGATATCAGGCCATCCCTTGGCACTTTACTAATTAACCGTTAACCCCCACTCTATCCATGCAAGTACAATCCTAAGAAATGCTGTTGTAGCAAATAAAAAAATCTTTACAGAGGGCACTGTGCTACGTCGCTTCGGGCACCAGGTTGAGCATCCCGGGTCTAAGCCTACAGCTGAGCGCGCGTACGGTGTGCCTACTGCCATCAGTTCAAAACAATAATGTATATTATTATATTTCTAATTCAATAAATCTCAAATTTGAGCAGATAATTATAGACATTGATGTTCACTTGTTCCATAAAGCTAACTTTCTCAATGAGAGAGACTTAGAATAACTCATAATTTCTCTATCGATATGCGTATGTAACGGACCTAACGAACCCTACCCTACGATTGACCATGAGGGGAAGGTGCGCGCGCATTGAGCACGACGCAGAGACGACCAGCTGGCATTCACCCGACGGAACACCCATTGAGAACGTTCAAAGCGAATTGCGGAAACGATTGGGAAGAATAGGGAATTAGTTCTTGTATTTGTAACAAATGACATCATTTCAAGTAGATCGGAGATCCAGTTAGGTTGAAATGTTTTTCGGCCGATTTTAAAAGAAAGGAAGAAGCCATCGAAATAGTAATCGTCAAAATATCACATTGCATATTTTCATCGGAACACAAGGTAAATAGACTTTTGTCCTTAATGCTCTTGTTACTTACAGAATTTAATGTTACAAGAACATTCTGTTGTTAGCATTTATAAGAAAATATTACTATCTTTTAGCTATATGCAAGGTAGTTTTTTTAGTAGAAAACCGTAGCTTGTTAATTACTTCCTCATCTCTAATATATAATATTTTTATGTCAATGACTCTGAAATTCGTCTAAGAGATGAATAGCGAATTTCCATCCTTAAGTCACTGATCGCTGACAATGACAACTCTGCCTCTTAACTTATGTTTAAGATGGTATTTAGGATAACTGTGGATTGTTGAGGTACGTTGACAAGGCTTCGGCTTCATTTTCTATTATTACCATATAATGAATTGTTATATGAAAATTAGAGTTGTCATATGCTATATCCTCCTCACTTTTTTCGTGATGGTATATTTGAAATCACGGAGTAAATAGGAATGTCTTTCATTATTTTTCTTTCTCAAATTTTGAATGATTCGATTTGATTAGACTAATGGATATTTGTAGACTTATGCGGCGTAGTGCTTTTTGCATGTAGACCTTTCATCCGTTAAACCCACTGAAGTATCTTATTTCGAAACATGGAGCTTATTGTTAATAGTGCATTCATTATACTGTTGCCAGCCTGTCTGGATCAAAGGTGTAATCTGTAAAAAAGTTCATTTTCAGCATCTGAATTTTCTAAGCGTACAATTAATTTTCATCGTTCCTGTCATAAATTTTATGTTTAAACACTGAGCCGTCATCGGTAAAAGAAGAGTATTACGTCACTGAAGGTTTATGTCGTCAAGGCGGAAAGCTCACCTTGTCAAAAATTGCGATTCATCACCTGGTTTTTGATGGATTATTCATAGTGCCCAATTCACGGCGGCTTCTCGCTTCTTGGCCTGCCTTAGCGTCCAAGATACTGTTGATTGAGGGTGCAATTATCACTGCGAAAATTAGAAAGTCTGTAACAAGAATGTGTAGAGATACTGTGCGTGCAAAAAGCGTGAAGAGAAACCATGATTTCTCCACATTATCATTTCGCCTGCTTGAAGCCATATGTATGTCTCCAATATTTCTTTATATTTACAGCAGTAATCTAGTATTCGAAGAAAATATAAATGTGTACAAGTTTTTATTATCATTCAGCGGTAACTAATATAGAATTAATAAAAATGCGAATAATTATCTAAATATAATAAACTAAATATCTAGTCAACGGGTAAAATACTCGTATAGTATAATTTCGTTTTTCCATTTCATTTTGAAACCGTTTCAGCTGCTTCTTCAATTGCATCTAAATTATTCGTTGTTTGAATGTTCTTATAACGTCAGGGCGTCTTTACGCACACGCACAGAATTACTCATATTACTACGGCACGAGAAAGTATTTTTTCCTCTCTTTCAAGAAATAGTCATCGACTTATCTCTTCGGCAATCATTATCGATCTAGTTATTGATTGCAAAAGAGATATTATGGATGGCTACGTCTAAGATTGCCTGCGCATTATCTCTACCACTGTCAACGTTGGGAAATGAAGTTGAATGAATCATTGCCCACATTTACAACTATTTCCAAGAAAATTCATTTATTTTCTTGTAATTGTAATTGCTATGGAATTGAACCAACTGAACTACGCGTTCGACTTTGGTGAAGATAGCAGAAGGGGTTCGATTCCCGGTGGAACCTCAGCAGTCGTTGCACTATTAACCATACTACTACTACCACTCGGAACCATTGATGGGAATCTAAGTCTACATTATTTGAAATCTAACAGGAAAAAGTTTTGAAATGATTTTTCTTAAGATTTTCATAGCCGCACAACTCCCAATCTATGCATATATTTTTGCTTCCGTTCCTCATGTTATCCTCCGAAAGATATAATAATTTGAATTAGTTGCTTACATCCATCACCTGTAATTCAAAGTATTTTAAATTTCCCCTCATCCTCTTTCAGAGGTATGTACCTCTCACGATAGGCTCATTATGCGATCCTATATACTTCTCGGGTTTTGAAAATTGGTTAATCCGTAAAATCTGATATCGATTCAATTGTAGGATTGGATGGCATCAATGGTGATGGAGACGATAAGTGGTGCCGAAGGAAAAGTAAGGCCGAGGATCTATATCTATTATATATATAGCTAACTCTCCGGATATACGTATATAGATATACGAGTAAAAGTTGCTTGCATACTGCAAGCTAATTGGTACAAATTTACAATAAGTTCCCCTTACGGGTATCATCTTCGAAGCTTATCCAGCTAAATTCTTAAAAATTGCCGCAATGAATTTTTTACGTGAGAAATTTTCATCCATCTGGCATCGAACTCACGGTCATATGTAACCTTTCTTCCACTGGTTCTATAGAAAACTACTTCAAACGCAAACGCTGTGATTTTGAATAGTCTCCTGCATAGAGAAAAGCCTCAAAACAATTTTTAAAAAATTAGCGTAAATGATCGCCTGGCGTCGAACACAGGACCCGTTCGTGAGAGACAATGGCATACCAATGTTAGAGAAGTGCCACTCTGACGTGTTTCAAAGTTTCAATTCAATATCTTATCGGGAAGGTCATAAAATAAGATTCCATTTTCTCCGTTTGAAATGCATGGTGGAATCGGAATGACGCTCCTGCATCGAACCAAGGACCACTAGAGAAACGGCGAACGTCATGAAAGAATCTTCTCTAACGCCTCTGTCACCATTCCGGGTTTTATCTTTCCAGCTTATCGGGAAGGCATTTAAAAAAATGTCAAAGATTTCAGCAATGCATTTCTTACGGAAGCATTTCGAACCCACCTGGCGTCGAACACACGGTCATTTGGTAACGTTTATTCCTTTGGTACTATGAAAGACCATCTCATCTGCAATCACTGTGATTTTGATTGCTCTACCGCATCGAGAACGGCCTCAAAACAGATAGCAAATAATCGCGCAAAAGACCGCCTAGCGTCGAACTCAGGACCCTTCCGTGAGAAAAAATAGCAAATCAATATTAGATAAGTGCCATTATGACTTCTTCCAAAGTTTCGATTCAATATCTTCTCGGGAAGTTACCAAAATATATTCCGTTTTCCCCGTTTGAAATGCAGGTGGAATCGGAATGACGCTCTTGCATCGAACCAAGGACCACTAGAGAAACGGTGAACCTAATGAAAGAAGGATTTCTAACCCCTTTGTCACCATTCCGGGTTTTATCCTTCCAGATTATCGGGAAGGCATTGAAAAAAATTTTCAAAATTGCAGCAATGCATTTCTTATGGAAGAATTTCGCACCCACCTGGCGTCGAACTCACGGTCATTTGGCTACATTTTTTCCCTGAGAACGATAGAAGAGTACCTCAACTTTAACCTCTGAGATTGTGGTTCCTTTATCTTACCGATAAGTGCCTCAAAATAATTTTCAAAATCCGCGCAATGCATTGTTATGGGAATTGCGTTTTTTGTGACATTCTGGTATCGAATCCATGATAGCTAGCGTCGATGTCTGAATTATTCTGGCATCTACAGGGTGGGGCCAGTACGTCGAAAAAATCTGACGTCGACGGCGCTTGTGGAACATGGTCAGAATTCTCAGAAAACATGTCGATTAATGGCGAAATTTCGGAAACTTTTCAGACCACCCATGCATATATATGGGGGAGACGAGTTCTAAGCATGTTCCACAAGTGCCGTATTATGTACGTATGTTCACTGATGCCTGCTTTTACCGAGACAAATTAGACTTCAGGAAAACTGCCCTGTATTTTACGATGAAAAATGATCCCGTGATCATGTTTTAAGTATGTATTAACATCATGTATGGTGTTTTAAGAGATTATTTGACGAAGACTTCTCAAATTTAAAACTTCCAGTTCAGTCCTACCACCATATAAAATTATTTTTCTCTCTTTCGTATCTCTGTACTTGAGCTTACGCATCTGTGTACTACTACTTTCGCTCTCCAATTTTGGTATCGAAGCAACCGTTTTCTGCTTGAAAAAATCTACATCTATCGCCACTGATTTAACGGTCAAGGGCACATATTCAACCCTGCGAGAGTCTCTTGAACTTTTACTCGTTTTCCTAACCCACTTACCGGAAATATAGTAATGCAGCCCCGAAAGGTTGTGCTGTAGAAAGTTTCTTTTGCAGGGAAGTTGTTCTTGCCTATGTTCCGTCAATTTGCGTGCATTAAAATCTTCCGTTTTTTATTAGGATTAGCAATCTTAGAATGACTTTAGGTACCCTAAGTTTTTAAATTTATCTGTAATCTATCTTAACTCTATCTGTACCTATGTGTTTGAATTTCCTTTTTATATTCTTTTAAATTGCATTAGTATTTTTTTTCTGTGTTTTCGCGGTTTTTCACCCCCCATTTCTGTGTATTTTTTTCCCGCAACCTGGGTAATTTTTTTCTTTTTTAACCATCATTTTCAAGGATTATTCCCTCACTCTTCATTTTATTTCATTTATGTTTATATATATTGATTACATAAGATGTTGAGTGGAAGGGATTGAGTCTAACCTCGCCTCCATCTATCTTCATACCTTCTATGTTCCTCTGAAAAGCTCTTGTTATATACGGTTTTTCACACAGAATTAATTTTGACACGAATAATTTCTGTAGTTATAGTTTTCATAATTTTGCTATGCATCGTACCTTTTATCATGGAAAGGCATTGAATTCAGTCTCTTTATCGAGAGACGTGTAATAAACCGAATTGACTTTTCTCAAGGGGACTGATGTGGATCTCTTGCATCGGCAGAGGATTTAAATAATACAAATCGGGAGGATTCAATAATCTATGTTTATGTGAGATAATTACAATGATTTCTCTTTAAGAATTATAAGGGCTCCAGGTAGAAATTGTATTGCTGCATATCAGGAGGCCTTCGAATAGGAGCCCTTGATTAAAGTTAATTTGTATTGCGGTACAGCTGTGCAGTAGAAATGTTGGGAATATAATCAGCCGTCGGTGAGTTGATAATCCGCCAGATCAATGAAGAGAAGTACCCCCAAACGAATGCAGGATGTATTGTTATTGCTCTTACGAAGTTTGGACTGAGAGGAGAATGAAAAGCATCCCGGCTTGTTTGAAAGTTCTTAGTAGATAGTTTTACGTCATAGTTCATTAATCTGAACAAATATAAATGTGTGACTGATCCAAGAATACAGAACATATAGTAACGTTTTCAAAGACACGCCAATAATACTGTTTAATTAAGTATTCTCGTTTTTGTGATCGCACATCATGAATTTTATTTCTAAGCGTGAGATTTGCTCTTACGGTAATCTTTAGTTCGAATTTAGAATTTTAAAGAATAAATGACATCTCTAATCACTGTTTCTTACCATTTTATTTTGAAAGAGTTCTCGCATTGGAATCCAATATTTCATAGTTTCTGTCTATGTGGTGATTTGTGGTAGCGCTCATTGATGAGAGAGGAAATAAATTAAAATTTTACTCGGCATTAGGTACTTTATCTCTCTCATACTCATGCATACTCTTTACAGTATAATTTCATTTTAATCAGATGAAAAGCATTTTCTATCCTTTTCATTTTCTCGTTCGTTTCCTTTGTATTTTTTTTATTTTCAGCGTTTATGTTAGTTTATCGTTTTAGTTTCATATTTCTTGACAAAGCCAAAAACTTTTCTGATTGGCAGCTAGTTAGAGATAATTTCGTAACTTTGAAATTCGTTTATGGTAATTTTGCATACTTTTTCTCAAGTACGTTTTTATAGCCACAAGAATGTTCTGATCTCATTCTTAGGGTACGCCCATGAATTTGAATGAACTTATCTACACACACAGTACATCTTCAAACTAAATATTCACGTAAACGATCTATGCAACCCTATCTAATTACAAAATAAAATTTGAAAGAGAAATATGTTTCGTTTTTTTATGGATCAGATTATAATTATAGACTTTCTTAGGCTAAGTATAAGCAGGTTCAGAAAATTTTCCTTTTAGAAAGTAGCAGTTGCTAGGAGCAAGCTCAGTCAAGATCGGCCTGAATCATTCAGTTTCACTGAATGCGTTAATGATTCGTGCAAGAGAAACATACGTCACGGAGTAAATATTAAAATCGCAATTTCTGAGCGAATTGCTCAGAATGTGCTCAGGGAGGTGATGCCACAAATTTTATCTCACCCTTGAGTTGTAATTTTATGTTTCCTATTTTAAGGGAAATTTGTGTGATGCTTAAATACATTTGATGCGTTTCAGTCTTTCAAAGCAAAATGGAACGATCTTACTTTGTCAGAATGGTTTTCTGTGCAGATTTTTCCTTCTTTCAGATTATTTTTATTTTATTTTTGGCCCCATGCAGATTTATGCGATGCAATAATCTATCCCGGGAAGCAAAGTGGAAGGTGCGTTCGCCTTCGGTGGGATTCCACATGTGGAGAACGATCTCAACGGTCCAAACACTTTAAAAATACTATTATATTTCAATACTATTAATACTATTATTATTACTTCTAATCTATTAGAAGTAATAGTATTGTATGTATGTATTACATATCAATTTAGACTTTGACATTGTCGAGATGTTTGCCTTGTAAATATACCGTTTTTAATGTCCAAATAGTCTGTAAAATTTAAGATCGCTATTATTAATACCGTCTTATTCAAACCCTGTTGATTTCTTTAAGGTTTCCCTTTGTATCAATTAATCGTGTTTTCATTTCATTGAAACAACTGAAAATGACCATTAATGCATGGGTCGAATTAGATCGAATTTTCTCGATTTATTTAAATTCCCAAGCGTTCCTGCAGATATCCCTTCTTTTGTATGACCGAAAAAGATGCATCCAACGCATTAAAATAGAGGGTAGCTCCGATAGTAGTTTGTCGATAGAAAGGGAGAGAAGTAGACCTCCACCTCCATTCAATGAAGGTTTTCTGTAAAGGGAACGGCCTCGATGAATCTCACTCACTGACACTCATCTCTATGTCCTTACGATAGTACTCTGTTGAATTCGCCCCACAATGTGATGTTTTTTTCGAATCTATGCCTCTTTGGGATTTTTCCCAGGTGCACGCCATCTCGTGCAAAATCACCTATACCCATTTTCTTGTTTGTCCAAAGTTAGGGGTTATTCCTTTCCATCACTTTGTGTGGCTGGTGCTTCTAAGTCACGATGTGGACGAAATCAACGTCTCCCGAATAGCTTGAGAAGATGTTCTGGCGTTGGCGAACCCGACCGGCCCTTCTTCGATTCCCGCTGCCGTCGGTTTTTTTTCAAGTCTTTTTTTCCCTGGAACCCTTCCGGAATGATATGGAATTGAAATTTGGCGTATGGTTAGAGGGATCCTTTCTGAAACTTACGAAACGACGCCTTCCGAAGTGGTTCGGGAGCAGGACGATTACATGCTCTCGTTTGTTATACACTACTGTGAACTGAAGGATGTTTTGTAAGCATATCCAAAAAGTAATCTGGTATTTTTTAAACTATTCATCGATTAGATTGCATTATGCAAGCGGCTTTTACTTGTATTAGTTATCTCTAGCGTAAGTGTAGAAGAAAGATGGTTCAGTTTCCTTATCGTTCAGTTTCATATCTACTTTTATTCCTAATACGAAATCTGATGTCTGTAGGTAAATAATCTGTACTTCGATATCACAAAAGGTGGTCATAAATGCTTTTTTTAATTTTAGCTTAATTTATCTTTATCCATTTTAGTAGTTGAATGCCCATTTACCCGACGAAAGAAAAAAATATGGGAAAAAGAATATCACCAGTCAAAGAAATAGTCTTCTCGTATCATGATCCTTCGTTTATCTTGTTTATACTCATGTTTCTTGTGAAGTAATCAGTTTATGAACTTAGTTTCATAACGCTATTAACATGTTTGCACTAGATTAAATGTCCTCGATTAATTCATTGATAGTTTTTATCTCGATTGCCGTGAATCGTAAATATTCTGTAGAAATAAATACGGAAATGACATGCGTGAAACATTTTTCTTCATGTCTCTGTCTTCAGTGATGGTAATCAAAGCATCGCTGCGCTCAAACATTAAGGGCGCCCTGACTATGGTTTCCTTTCGAATTTGTATGAAAAATGGGGGCACTTCGTATGAGTTTGCATCGGGGAGCATAATTATCTCGAGCCGCATGTTTCATCAAAACTTGACTTAAATAGATAGTATTAATTATTATCATCCATCGTATTTGATGCAGTTTTCTTACCTAAAGGAAACGTTCAGGAAGAAAAAATTCTACATTTTACTAAACGTTTAATTAGTGTATTTTCAAAAGGACTCTTGATTGGCCAAGTAACTGAGCGTTGGAAAATATACAAACAAATCTTTCTAGAAATAACATTGTTCTGACAATTATTTCCTTCTATTTTTTACGTAGATCATGTTCATGGCGTGGTTTCCTTGATTCATTTTTGGATTGAATAGTAACGATTGAGTTCTTTTATTCTTAAAACTTGCGAAGTATAACTTAGCAACCTATGTTTCATAACTAACCTGTTGCTATACTGCGTTCTTGTTTTTCAGTTTGATTGTTGAAAATTGTCGTTGAAATCTTCTAACGTAAACTACGAATCGTAATTTCAGTCTTTTGATCGCGAAAAATCTCATAGAGACGATCTGAAAGATTGCAAAACGGGGGACATAAATTGGATTTAATTTCTACGGCTCTTCATTACCGACTGAAAAAAGAGAAACGCGCAATAGATATGAATAGATTATGAATCAACATTATTTCATTAAAGATAAAGCTTCATTATTATTCACGACTCAAGAAACTACTCTGTTTGGGAAATAATTATCCATTATTAGTGTTTATCCATTGTTCATAACTCTCGGTATGTCAACTTTCTCCGCGTTTCAATATATTACTACTGAATATATCCGCAATCCTGGTTTGAACGAGCATAGAAATATTATAAGTTTCTCATTCTTCAGTTTCTCTTTTAAAGTATCAATTTTTCAAAATGACGTGTCGATTTAAGTATATTTCAAGTCTTGTCCCTTCTTTGTCTCTCCGGTATTTTCGTATTCCAGCACAATTATAACGCCTCTCTCAACTTCTATTTACATCGCATTCCAAATATTCTAGTTTAATACAGCTTCGCTGTTGCAGCTGTTTCTTCAAATTATCGAAAATTTTATCTTTTAGGAAATTAATATATTATAGTCGCAAGCACTCGAATATTAAAGGTCATTATTATCTTGAGAATGAATCAGGAAAATATTATTTATATAGTAGAAATAGGATGTATGTTGTATCAGGCCCGAAGAATTGGAATGTCTATTTTATTTGTGGAGAGAGGTTGATCCTTTTATATCTATGTCCTTATTTGAGATTCTTCTCTCACTTTTGTCGATTTCCGAAGGACGTTCATCTCTTACATTTCTCACTGAGGATATCTCCTTTTGCCGCACATTGTGGAAGTGGCTCTCTCAAGGAGACTCTTATGGCCTTCCGAAGTTCAGCCTTACCATTTGTCCACAGGAGGCCGGCAGAGCACCATGAATCGGAGAAGACAGTTTCGTTCTCAAGCCCGTCGTATACTCCGAAGGCTAGTGGATATGGCTTTAGGTCTGTTATTCCGGCTGGTTTACCGGACGAAGGGTGCTGTAGCACCTCCCATAGACAATCTTCTCCTGCTTGACACGGCGTCGGCTTTGGCTCTCAAGATCAGGACACGAAAGGTAAGCCAATTCTTTTCTTCGATTAACGCCGGAACTTGACTTTGTTAAATATACTTACAGTCTGATTGTGTAGGATGTGTTTGTACATGAGCCGGCTGTTACGATCAATCATACGAACATTTATACCCATATTCTTCATAAATTCTTAACTATAAATTTTGTAGAATTTGGTACCGCCACTCTACCGACTATATTTTTTGAGAACAGGATAATTTTACTCCCATTAAAAGTCGGGTATAAATCACCTTTTTGGCTTTGCTATCGGGAAAATGAGGGAAGTTTGGTGTGTTGATAAGGTTGAGAAACGCGAATTGAAATTTATGCTAAATAGTCACAAAGTCGAATAATCTCAGCATAATTTTTACAATTCCGATTGAAGGAGAAGCGAGTTGTCTTTCAGCGTGTAAAATCCGCTCAAGTATTTGTAATACCAACATTGCCGATCGAACAAGAAACAAACGAAAGACCGCTAAGAAGTCATTCAGAAGCGTTTTCTGATTACGTAGCTTCAATGCTTTCGGAAGTAGTCGTATATAGCTATTTCATGTTTTTACATATTCGTGATTATAGTTGAAAATATTTTTGTCGAAAATTTGATTTCTTCAAAATTTAAGGAGATGGCCTAAGTGTTGCAGAAAGCCATATCAAATCAGATGAAAAAATAGTAAAATACAAATATAGAAAATAAATATGTACATCGTTTTCATCTGATTTATCAGTTGATTGATACCTCTTGATTGTAGTGTACACGTGTAATATACTAATTCTGTTTGATATATATTTCGATCTGATAATTAATTTTTAATGAGCGTGTTTCAAGCCTTAGTATCGCGGATGTTTCGTCTTGCGAAGGATCTACAAAAGCTACCTAATAGTCAATTACATTTTATTGTTATTTATACAAGGATAAAATATTAAGTTTTTCAATAAAAATCGTTCTAGTTAGTAAGATTTCTAGAAGTTAGTTCGGAGAAAAGTGGCTCATCATGTAAATGAGATAATATTGGCTTACATGTGAGCAAAGCGGAAAGATGCCTTTTCCCGTTATGCGGCACACTGTTATTCTCATTATTTTCGATCTATACATAATGAAAGGGCGGAATTCGAACTACGGGTAACCGTAAATTAATTCCTTCGATGTACTGGTTTCATTTGTGAGGCCGACGCACTATTTTATTGTAGAAATATCATATTGGTCACTGTTACATTAATGCCATAAATCCATTTTTAAATCTAAAATTAAGGTTATTGAATCCAGTAACACAGCAGAGGATATTGAGTTTTAGTATAAGGAATTCTGTTTGTATTTAAAGTAGAAGTGGTTATTGTGAGAAACATGGTTGTAGTTGAATAAAATCAGAATAAAAATAAATAATATTCCGATGGAAAAGTGTCAAAAGTAACATTAAATAGTTGTATGAACATTTGAAGTTATCTATTTACGATAGGTATGCACCTGCCGTGCGAGCCGTCTTGCCATCTATTATGACTATCTATCGCTTTCACTTATTTTTCAAATAAAGAAATAAAATCATGAATTGACTAATCGTAGCATTTATTTCCCTGATATTTTTCCAGTATCACATATACAATAGGGAAAGGCGCGTAATATCCGCAACGTCATCTAAAAATTTCTGAATTATTGAGCAAATTCAGTCTCAGTTTAAATCCTTCTTTCACAAATAACTACTTTATGTTTACTATTTTCAATTAGAGAATAATGAAATTTTTGTACTTCACTACTTTGAACTAAACTGGATTCTCGGTGATATCATCCTTCACTGTATTTTCTGCGCTGAATGAGTGCTATGCAGCGATGCAAAATGCAGCTTTTAGAATCAAAGTACGGAAAAATCTTCTGAATATATTGTTATCGCAGTCTGTTTTTAAAAGAAAGCGAGATAAAATTTCCGTTATTATAAATCGTTCTAAATTATATCATCGTGCATTAATATCTTGCGAAATGATTTGATATCAGCTCAAACCTAGCTTTCAAAATGTATTCATGTGGAATATGATGAACACGTGCTTCAAAATAAATTTGAAGCGAATTTCGAAAGTGAGCCAAAATTGTTGATGAAAATACATCATGTTTGTTCTCCCCTTCTCTCTGATGGTGATCGCTTTTTAAAACGATAGCATTTGTTTTCTCAGTTATATTCTGTTGCTCCTCCAGTATTGAAAATTCGCAGTGAGCCAAGGTATCAAACGAAATAAGTGCGGATTATTCCAGGAGTTTCCACTCATTGTTTTGAATCGTCTAATGAGTGATAGCTGCAGCAGTCGAAGATTAACTGAACGTAATTGAAGGAATTTCTCTGAATTTGTTTTTTACAATTGCTATTCTCATTCTTAAATTACTTCCACACACTCGAGTAATGTAATTTCTATCGCAAGTTTGTTGGCAGCTTAAGTGTTCATTCGATCGTTTTATTTACTGTCGCAATGACGATTCGGACTGTGCCAGTTTTGTGAAAAGATGCTATGATCGAATGCTGTATATAGTCTTCTCTCTACAGTCCTTTTGTCACTTTTCCTGTCGTTCTTATATTTTCCATTGTACCTTGGCCTAGAAAATTCATCTATAGTTAGTTTACAGTTTGTTTAGTGATGATATCTTGAAGAGAACTTTAGTTTTTGACTTGTATATCCGAGAGCGTCATCCGCTTCTCGTTCCGAATTGCAAAGGGCTCATAGCGATCCGAAATCGAGGAAAGCCGGCCAAAGTTAGTGATCTTCAGTAGATTTTCGCGAAATTCTTCTTCTCAGAAAGTTCACTTTCTTGTTTCCGAAAACGCTGTTTAGAGTTGGTGGTATGTTTCGGAAAAAAATCATGGGCTACACGCCTTACAGATGACCGAACGAACCTTAGTCTTTGTATTTCTTTGGCGAATTGCAGCATTAACTTTGTTTCTACGGACACAAGTGTCTGAGGTGCCCTTTGTCCTAGGGGGGGTATTTTGTGTGACTGTATAAGTGAGACTTCAGCTAGTATATGTATAAATACTTATGAATTCCTTCGTTGAAAGCATCAAGACTACTACTGGCCTCAAATCCCATTCAAATTAATTTGAGCATTTAAACAACATATTAGCAATAAAAATAAGCCTTTTGTGAAGCAGATATGTAATAATGAAATTTCTATACTAGTTTAGAAAAGATGATGATGGATTTGAAAATAGTCCGAGATTTCATTGTTTGCACCTGCACCGAGATTTCATTGTTTGCACCGATCTGGCGCGCACAGCCGTTGGCGCTGTGATATCACAAATCGTCAAATAATTAACAGATTTTTTGCTATCTTCTAGTTAATAGATATTAAAATCGATTTTTCTATGTCAGAACGCGGTGGTTGTTTTATAAATCAAGATTTTTTTCATCTATTGTGAATTGAAATTAATTCCGGACTGTTTTTATACAGACCTAGGGTAAATGGAGTAAATAATTGTAATATAGCTCAAGAAAACAATACCTTAATGCTTTCGAATAATTTTCGTGGTAAATGAAGCAAAATTTACTGAGTTAATCTTAAGAGCGAATACGGGGGAAAATTTAACGAAATTCCGTCCATCAATTCCAAGTTTGAACGCTAAATGTTTGGCAAAAAATATGAAAGAGGAAAAATGACCGTTTTCGATGTCGATGGACTTACATCTTCTACCTAGAATATGTGCAAATATGCAGTCCTTCAATTATTTTTTATACTCTTTTTCTTACGGGAGAATTTTGCATCCATCTGGCATCGAACTAATGGTCATTTGTAACCTTTCTTCCACTGGTTGTATAGAAAACCACTTCAAACGCAAACGCTGTGATTTAGTATGCTCTATCGTACAGAGAAAGGCCCAATACAGTATTAAAAAATTCGCCCAAAGACAGGCTGGTGTCGAACTCAGGACCCGTTCGTTAGAGAGACAATTGCATACTAATGTTAGATAAGTGCAATTCTGACCTGTTCCAAAGTTTCAGTTCAATATCTTATCCGGAAGGTCCTAAAATAAGGTTCCGATATCTCTGTTTGAAAGTCATGGTAGAGCGATAGAACAGTGAAAATCACGGAGGATCGGGATGCCGTGATTATCTATTGTACATACGAACTTAAGAAATGTTACCAAATGACCGTGAGTCCGACGCCAAGTGGCTGCAAAATTCTTCGGTATAATATGCATGGCGTCCATTTTGACAATTATTTTTAATGCTTATCCGCTAACCGAGAATGATATAAAATGGAATGTGCATAGAGGACATTCATATGTTTCATATACACTATTCGCCGTTCCTCTGACGGTTCATGGTTCGATGCCTGAGCGTCATTTCTATTCTACCATGTATTTGAAAGGGGGATAGCGTAATCATATTTTAGGACCTTCCCGATAAGATATTGAATCGAAACTAAGGAAGTGGTCAGAATGGCACCTATCTAATATTAATATGCAATTTTGTCGCACGATCGGATTGACGAATATTCTGAAAAAAAAACAAATCAAAGCGGATTAATCTTCGCTTAACACCAACGATTACGATCAAAATATTTCATATTGAATGAGACAGATTTTTTCAGATTAAGGAACGAAACACGATCATTCCCGTAATATACTCGTTTCATATAGCGTGATTTCACATTACGCGGTGTTTTAAAGGATCGTATCTTCGCGCTATGTGAGGGTTTACTGTATTACTTAATTTGTATTTTCTTTTTCGAGATAATATTTATAAGAATGTTACAATGTTTATTCCTAAGTTAGGAGATGATTAGCTACTATGTATTCTGTATAATATACCGGATTTATACATGTAACTTAGAATACTTTTGGGAATTTGATTCGATTTTGGAATTGGAACTGTAAACAAGGCAGGATTCGCGTAGGTTAGGATCATTTTTATAGAAAATGTTTTTTTATGATTAAGTTGCGCTATCTGGATCTCAAAGGTCATTAACTCTTTTATCAACAAATTAGTACTGGCTAAGATGATAGAGGTATTTACAGATTTACTTTGATGTTGGACTACCGAAGTAATTTACATTCGCATTAAAGTGACCTTTATTGTATCAGTAACAAATGATAAGAGATGCAATAAACGAAATTTTTTCCATGAATGTGATGCGTAACCTCTTAGAAAAACAAATTATTTTCATTTGTTTATATTGTTTTTACATGCGGATCACTTAGCATAAAAAGTACTAATTAAGTCATAATTGTGCGTTTTTCCTATTTTTATGAAATCTTATCTTAAGAGATATGTTCGAAAATTACACATCATCTTCATGTATTTTTAATTTTAGCTGACGTTATTTCCTGTGAATTATAAAACTTGGATCACTAATTCACTCACAAAGAGGTAACTTGGTGTCACTTTTCAAAAGCTTCTTCGTTGCCTCTCTTTTTAATCCATATAAGTATGAAGGAACAATTTGGAGTCAGCAAAGTCACTATTTAAACTAGCTTGACGCTCTTACACTAAAATGCCTGCTAAGTCAAAATTTCGCTACTTGCTAGCAGTAGGCACAAAGAGCAACATTTGAAGCACCTCTTTCAATTGCTCAAGGATAATATGCAAAAATTATGTCCAGGTGGAAATCGCTACACTTGAGAACCGCCAGCATCTAGTACCAAGAGATAACTAAAAATTCTCAAAAAGAACGCGCTAGGCATTCCTCTGGAAAGAAGTATGAGATCAGACTGCCAGCCATGGTAAAATAGTTTGTTTATAAATTAAAAGTTGTTGAAGAGTTGAAATAAGGAACTTATTGGATCCTCTCATTCTCCTTGGT
Source organism: Pachydiplax longipennis (assembly GCA_036926295.1). Lineage (NCBI taxonomy): Eukaryota > Metazoa > Arthropoda > Insecta > Odonata > Libellulidae > Pachydiplax > Pachydiplax longipennis. Next base: position 713,474 of record JAVFKF010000028.1, on the reverse strand, counting down.
CACAATTCTTTTGATTTATTTATCTTTCTATAGCGTAGTCAGATATTCACGCTAAGCTAATGACCTGCATGGCCATGTGCTTAGAGGTGAGAATAGTTCTCGCCCCTGAGCATGAGGTGTGAAAATGAAAGGAGCCCTCTTCTTTGAAAATAAACTTCGGAGAACGAAGACTGTCTAAGCATTTCGTTGCATCATCCCCCTTGGTCAGGCCCACGCAGACCTCAATCGCATACATTCGTTTCGAAACGCATAGATCGGTTGAGTGCATCGAATTGGTTCGAAAGATGGCTTCTAAAATATCGATTCAAAATTTTCGAGAATGGGGTTCAAAGAGCCGATCTTGAAGTAGATCGGATCGGATTTGCCCATTTCTAGTTCGATTCCCGGTCCAGTCACATAATTTTCCTAGCAAATTTTTCCTTACGATTCATCCTTGTTAAAAGGACAGACGCGAAAAATTCCTCAACCCTTTTCTTAGCGATTAGATTCTCGCTAAACATTATGATAGCTTTTATCATCGAGTGTGTTGATAAAGAACGGAAAATCACCTTGTGTTTACAAAATTCACTATAATTCTAATTTGAGGTCGATATGATAAGGTTTTCGATTTGGGAAGGCAGTCGCTCAGAAGAAAAGCCATCCCGAAGGTAAAATGTCCTAGAAAAAGTTATGACGGTACGGGGAATCGAACCCCGAACCCTTACCACCTTTCGGCAGGTTGCTGTAACCAACTAGGCTATCTGGTTAGAAAAATTATAGAGTGTTTAAAAATTTCCCCTCGGATAGGTTAGTCAGAAAATGCAACCTGCCAGTAATAAGAAAGTCCGTGGATCGATACCCGGTCCCGTCGTATTTTTTTCTAGGTAGTTTATCCATGAAATTCATCCTGGGAAGAACTCTAATGTTTACCTTAACACTTTTCCTAGTGGTTAGATTCTTGCCAAACGTTATGACAGCTTTCAGCTTCGTGTGCATTTGTACAGTATGTTAGAAACACAATTTTTTCAAAAATTCACTGCACAATTCTAATTTGAATTCGATTTGTTAGGCTTTCCATTTCGGAAGGTAGTAGCTCAAAATTAAAGCCATCCCCAAGGTAAAATGGACTTGAAAAATATTATGATGGTACCATGACGGTAAAATGCTCATAAAATGCTTAGAATGCGATATTATTTATTTCAAAATAATATAAAATCTCTATTTATTTAGTAATTTTGCATAAATATTTGAGAAGGATACTTTTAATGGATATTCTGTTCAGTCACTTTATTACAGATGCTGGGAAAAGTCATTAAAATCTCAAAGAATCATCTCAAAATCACAAGAATCTTAGTATTTACACTTAGATGGTCAAGGTTTGAAGCATTCGAGAAGGTCATTGTCGCTGATAATTTCAAAGTGAGGCTGACATTTGAGAAGAATTTTATTATTTTCTAGGTGTTTGTAAAGGCATCTAATGTAATCAATATGATCTGGCGTTACTTGGTGGAAAGCCATAATAAATTATACAACTTTGTAATTTTCCACGTATTTTTTTTTTTAATATTGGCAACCGGTTTCGTAAGAGCTTCTTACATCTTCAGGCAATAATGAAAACTTTTGCAGCAGTATATATACTATAAGAGATTGAGGGGAAGGTAGAGGGGGGAAGGACATCATGGGAAAATCTGGCTTGGTAAAGAGAGAAGGGGAGAAGGGTTCATAAACAATTGTTCATTAACCAGCATTCCATCTTTGGGGAAGTTTCTGATCTCCACTTCCTCCAGGAGGTCCAGTCGACGGGAGTTCTCTTCTTGGTGCAGGCGTCTTGGTTTGAAGTCGTTTTTATGGTCACTTTCGAGAAGGTGGAGGGCAAAGCTCGAGAAGGGGGGCTGCCCTCTCTTCAGGTGGTAATCTCTTTGGTGTTCAGCCGCCCTTACCCTTAGACATCTTCCAGTTTTTCCCCGATATTTGGCAGGGCAGTCCAAACAAGATAATTCATACACTCCACTGGTGGATTCTATCGCCCTTTTGTCTTTTGAGTTCCCTATCATCCTGAGTATATTGTTCTGGGAGCGAAATGCAGGCCTAATGTCTTCTGGGAAAGCATTGCTTAGTTGGTATGATAGCTTTCCTAGAAAGGGCAATCTTCGCCAGGTAACGGGCTTCTTGTCAGCGGGGAGGAGGCCGGGGGTGATTTTCTTCAACGCTTCCTTCTTGAGTTTCTTTTTTAAAAGTTTCTCTACCAAAGTTGTGCTGTAGCCGTTGGAAGTAGCTATTGTTTTAATTACATTTAAGTCTTTCGCGAATTTGCCTTTGGAAAGGGGGATGCTTATCAGACGATGCAACATAGAATGGAGAGCTGCGTGCTTTTGGGAGTAGTGGTGGGATGACGAATTTGGGATGATTTGATCCGTATATTCGGGTTTGCGATAAATGTCGAAGGTTGGTTGTCCTTCGGTAATTGATATGGAGATGTCTAGGAAATTTAATACGCGGTTTTCTCCTATCTCCATGGTGAAGCTCAGGTTAGGATGGAGGGAGTTTAAATGTTTGAGGAACAGGTTCAATTGCCTGTGACTGCCGCCCCAGACACAGAATATGTCATCCACATATCGCCTCCAGTAAAGACAATGTTTCAGTAGAGTGGTGCCGGAACTGAAGAGTTTGTCTTCTACCTTGCTCATGAAGCATTCGGCGAGGATAGGGGACAAGGGCGATCCCATGGCTAGGCCTTCTCGTTGGTGGTAGAATTGACTATTGAAAACGAAGTAATTCTGCTCGAGGCAGATTCTCGTTAAATTAATAATGTCGCTTTTTGTTTTAGAGTCAATTGATGCTGTATTCAGGTGAGCTTCCACGGATGATACGGCCTCTTGGGTTGGTACTGAAGTGAATAGATTTTTAACGTCAAAGCTGACTAGAATTATATTCTTTGGGAACACTTTTTTACCTAAGTCATCTGCTAACTCTGCAGAGTTCTTTACACCGTATTTGGGGTAAAAATTTGTCGTTTGACGGATTATGTGGTTTAATTTAAAGGCTAGTTTATGCGCTGGAGAGGAGATGCCGGAAACTATCGGTCTAACTGGATGATTATCCTTATGTAATTTGGGTAAGCCGTAAAATCTTGGAGGGAGGGGGTTCATGGGCGTGAGGAAATATCTCTCTCTTTCGGAAAATAGCAAACTGTCCTTAAGGGCTTTCTTAACGGATGATTGCAAAACAGGAGTTGGATCCTTTGGAATGGTCTCTATCTGATTGTCGTTAAAAAATGAGAAACATTTCTCGAGGTATAACTCCCTATCTAGTAGCACTGCACACTGGCCTTTGTCTGCCTTCGTTAGGATGAGGTTATTTTCAGATATGAATTTTCTGGCCGAGGAGATATCACACGGTAAAAACTGGAAGATGTCTAAGGGTAAGGGCGGCTGAACACCAAAGAGATTACCACCTGAAGAGAGGGCAGCCCCCCTTCTCGAGCTTTGCCCTCCACCTTCTCGAAAGTGACCATAAAAACGACTTCAAACCAAGACGCCTGCACCAAGAAGAGAACTCCCGTCGACTGGACCTCCTGGAGGAAGTGGAGATCAGAAACTTCCCCAAAGATGGAATGCTGGTTAATGAACAATTGTTTATGAACCCTTCTCCCCTTCTCTCTTTACCAAGCCAGATTTTCCCATGATGTCCTTCCCCCCTCTACCTTCCCCTCAATCTCTTATAGTATATATACTGCTGCAAAAGTTTTCATTATTGCCTGAAGATGTAAGAGGCATCTAATGTCTTTAAGACTGCAATCACTCATTCAATTCACACTCAATTTCACCAAATCCAGTTTTACCTCATTTTAAGATTGAACTTCATGTGAATCAAAGAATATGTTGTAAACGACTACACTCTTATTAAACTTCTATATTAAGTTGGAAATAGCCGATCTGTGCTAAGAAAGAAATCAAATTCAATGTATGTGCTGTGTACCATCTGCACTTATCGATGATATCTATGGGGACCATATGAATCCCCATGCATCGTTCAATATCATATGTATTATAATAATTATGTAATACTGAATGTAGTTTCAAAAATACCTTCTTGCACACCAACAATTTTCCCTGCATTTTCCCACTCAGTGTTTGCCGCAAATAGATATTCCCTATATTGTAATCAATTATATCGAATGTCATTTTTGTAAAATTTAATTAATCTTCATGAAGTTTTGAATAAATATACCTTTACTGACTTGAATTTAAATCAATATTGGCAGGCGTTACTTTGTGGAAAGCTATTGCAGAATGAGACAGTTTGTAGATTTTCCACAAAGAAATTTTTGTGCGACCAGTATTGTAAGTGGACTTCTTTCAGCTCTTCCACTCTGTCCAATTACAAAACCGGTTGCAAAATAAATTCCCTGTGGAAAATTTACCATGTGTCTCATTCTATGATTTGAATTTAAATTAGAGTGATGAAGAGCCTGAAATTGTTTCCAGGAACAAAAATATTTACGCTTAATTCTACTCAATTGTATTAATTTTAAATTTACCCCCAACCAACCCAAAATACCCAAGATTGTCCCATTGTGAGAGAACACAACTAATATAGTGTATGTTAAATGTTATTCAATAGAATATTCAAGCCTACAAATTTCATTTTTTTTAGAGATAAATCTATTGTTATAATCATGTTTCTTATTTTTAAAATACCATCCTCTCCTTTCTTGGAACGGATGTGATAATGTAATAACTAATTATAGTTCATTATATTCAGATTATTGTTCTTTCATGTTTTCTTATCTGCCCTCTAGGTAAAGAGTGTTGAAGTAGTTGAGACATTCATAGCACGTATCAAAGATATAAATCCTGCTCTTAACTGCGTTGTTGACCAAAGGTTTGAGGATGCTCTGAAGGAAGCTAGGGCTGTGGATAAATTAATTGAATCAGATACAAAAACTGAAGAGGAGTTGGCCAAGGAAACTCCTTTCTTAGGAGTTCCTTTTACTACCAAAGATAGCATTCAGGTCAAAGGTAGGATAATTAATATCTGTAAATAATAGTTTTCATTAATGAAAAATAAATTAAATGGTTCTGTATAGATATTGAGTAAAATATATTAATTAGTATATCTCAGAAAACATATTATATACCAATATTAGAATATATAAAATATATTAAAAATGGAATAGATATAATATATTAATATTAGGTTAAAATATATGATTATATCATCATCATCAGTCATTTTCAATCTGATGTCTGATGTAGGCCTCCCCAAGCGCTTTCCAATTCTCTCTATTGTGAGCTTCTCTTTGATATGTCACCCCTAAGTACTTAATGATGTCTCTGTTCCATCGGTCCTTTGGTCTTCTTCTTGGTCACTTCACATCTCTTGGTGTCCAGTTCAGAACCGCTCTTGTCCAACGGTTGTCGATTCTTCTCGCCACATCCATTTCAGTGATCTTATTTTATCTATGATGCCTGTCACTTTTGTCTTCATCCTCACCCAGGTGTTGCATTTCCTGTCTCTTCTTGTGATCTCAAGCATACATCCTTCCATACTTTTTTGTGACGTCTGCAGTCGCTGGGTTATTGCTGCGTTTAAAACCCAGGTTTCACTTCCATATGTCAACACTGGTAGAATGCATTGGTTGAAGACCTTCCTCTTCAAGACCATTGGCATTTGTGACTTTAGAACATGTGCGTTTCTTTCGAAGGCACTCCAGCCGAGTTTAATTCTTCTGTTTACTTCGTTAACCCTGTCGTTCTTTCCTGTGGTTACTAGTTGCCCTAGGTATGTGTATTCTGAGCAGACCTTCATAGGCGTCCTTTCAAATTTGATTGGTTTTTGCGCTGCAAAAGAGTTATACATTACCTTTGTTTTTGTTAAATTTATCCTGAGTCCAATCTTCTGTCCTGCTGTGTTCAGTTCATGAAGTCTTGAAGCTAGAACTTTTCCGTTGGTTGCGAAGAGTACTATATCATCTGCAAGGCGCAGTTAACTGATGTGTTCCCCATTAATCTGCAGACCTTTCTGCTCCCAGTCCAAGGTTTTAAAAACTTCCTCCAAGACAGCTGTGAAAAGAATTGGGGCAAGGCAATCTCCTTGTCTAACTCCCTTCTCAATCTTGAATACTTCAGTAACTTCGTGTAGCATTACTGAGGCTGTGGCATTTTTATAAATGCTGCATAGGAGATGGATGTACTCTGCATCTACTCCTTGTTTTTCTAGAGCTTCTAGTATAGAGGAGGTACTTACCGAGTCGAAGGCCTGAGCATAGTCCACAAAGCAGAGTCCTAGTGGCATCTTATATTCATTGGTTCTGCTGATTATTTCTTGTAGTGTGGATGTGGTCCATAGTACTGAAGCCCTCCCGGAATCCTGCTTGCTCTCTAGGCTGGGCAGATGATGGAGTAATCTTTATCCATTCAGCTATTATCCTCATGAATGTTTTGTAAACAACAGGAAGGAGACTGATGGGGCGGTAATTTTTCAGCTCTTCCTTGCTTCCTTTCTTGTGCAAAAGGACTATTCTTGCATGATACCAGTCATGGGGGATTCTTCCTTGTTTCAGGTAATTAGTGAATAACTGTGCTAAAATATGTGCAACTTCTGTTCTATTAAGTTTTAAATATTCTGCTAACACTCCATCTATGCCCCCTGCTTTTCCGTTCTTCGTCTGCTTTATTGCTGCAATTACTTCTTCTGGGAGAATAGAGAGGGGATCTTGTTGGTTTTGGCTTTCTTCTTGGTTTTCCTCTTCAGCATTTTCTTCCTTCTTGTATAGGTTGCCAAAGTATTCTGCTACCGTCCTTAGTATTGCTTGTCTGTTGGAAGTTCTTGTACCATCTTCCTTCTGTATGGCTTAAATATGTTTTCTTCCAATTGCTAGGCGTTGTCTGGTCTTGTTCATACTTTTGCTGTTTTCTATAGCTTCTTGCACAATTCTCTCATTGAATTTTCTCACGTCTTCCTTAATTGCTCTTCTGATAGCCTTACAAAGCTCGACGTATTCGATGTTATCCTTTTGTGTATCTGAATTCTTCAGTTCCTTTCGTCGTTTCATCATTTGTCAGATTCTGTCACTTAGCTTTCTATTCTTTGATCTTCTTGGTGAGCTTGCAACTTCTTCTGCAGCTTCCTTAACAGCTTGCATGACTTTGGTTTCCAGTTCTTCTTCTTGAAGTTCTGAGAATCTTATTTTTAGCTCAAGCTGATATTTATTCTTGTTTTCTTCTAGTTTTTTGATGCTTATTACATGTTTCGTGCATGAAATCAACTTCTTGTGTTCCATTTGGTAATTAATCTTCAATCTGCATCTTATGATTCTGTGGTCACTTCCAGTGCTAAAGTTGTTCAAGACTTCACGGTCTGGTACTGTGTAGAGTTTATTAACCAATATGTAATCTATTTCATTTTTTACTCCGTTGGGTCCTCTCCAAGTCCACTTCCTTTTAGGGTTCTTCTTGAAATATGTATTTGTTATGTACATCTTGGTGCATTCAGCAAACTCTACCAGGTGGTGACCACGTTCGTTTCTCTAGTCCAGTCTGTATCATCATGCGGCGGTGTCATCAGCTTCCTGTTGACCTACACGAGCGTTAAAATCGCCCATAATTATTTTATAGTAGTGGGCTTCCTTATCATGCTCAGTGCCCAGAGTCTGGTATAATTTTTCAATTTCTTCTTCGCTGCTTGCTGTTGTTGGTGCGTGGATCTGTATGATTATATGATATAAAATATCTTCAATAATCTTCTATTTTTTGACCCTTTGTGAATTAAAATTTCTGCACCTTGAGTGAATTTGACATTATATTAAAATTTAAATAGGCTAAATGTAAGGGAAATTGGAAAATGTGGAATAATTATTCCTAGAACTTGCTAATTTCATGAAAAGGTTTATTTTTTCTCATAAGTAGACCATCAAGGTGTTAGAAAAGGGTTTTTTTATTATATAAAATATTCCTCTGAATTCTTTATGCAGCGTTTAATGAACTGTGGAAATAATATTACCTCATTAATATTGAGTGGCATTAAAAGAAAGTGAATTATCCTTAATTTATGCTTTGAAGTGAGTTCTTGGATGATTTTTTGCATTTCACAAGAATAATTATCGGTTTTGCCTTCAATTTTAGGAAGATTTTAAATTTCACTTAATGAAATAGTTCTTATATTGATTCGCACCATTCTTCTCGTGAATCTACTAGGTTGACAAAATGTGACCAATGTTCTATTAGCAGCTCTTAAGCACCCTTCAGATTCTTTTCTCACAGATTTTCTGGCACTGCCTGTATGTCTGTTTGAATACTCTTAATTTTTTTTATCCTAGAATTATAATCTCTATTTAAAAAAGAAGTCAATCGTAAAGTTCACTTTAAGTCAAAAATAACCTAATTATAATTGATATTTAGGCCTAAAGTTGCATTGAAAGTGATATTTAGCTAAGATACCAGACTGACTAGTCTTCAATTCAGTATTTAAGTTAAAGATCACTTTAAAGTTATGTTTGTTCTAGTGTTAACACACAAGATGGCAAACATTGGATTTAACATGACTTTAAATAGCACTCAAGGCTTAAATTCTGATAATAATGCAATGCAGTATGGTTGAATTAAAGTGAATGTTACAGATAAATTCCACTCTCTCCATTCTATTCTAGTTTTATTTTCAATTATAACTTAGTTATAGGAATTCAGTACTTTCAAAACCTGGCATAGCATTACCTCATCACCGCAAAGGAACTGATTTACGCTTGGAAGAGAATTTATGATTATGTTATAATTTGTAACAGTTCTTCCAGGTTTGGTACCTCTGACTGACCATTTATAATCCCCGACTGTGCATACTCTTTTTTGTCACAACCTTTCTAAACACTTGTGGTACCCCAATTCTTCAAATAGATTTAAAAGTCACCTCTCATTCAGAATACATATTGTTGCATTAATTTCATTGACCACTGCATAACTGCACATTGTCCCCTTTATTCTAAATTAATATTTGTTTATGAAAGTTTAAAATGAAATGAGAATTAAAAATATTTCATGATCCAACATTAAAATCATATACTAATTGTAAAGAGTGGATTATAGTACCTCCATGTATATTGTTCCTCTATTATTGTGTCAGATTGATTAATGAACCAGTTCTGTGAAATCCAGAAATTCTAACAACAGTTTGTGAAAACCAGTGTGAACCAGCTGAATCCCACCTTAATACCAACTCTAACCAATGGTGATAACCTTGACGTTATGTATGATTGAAGAATGCCTGAAAAAGCAACTTAAAATGGCTAAAAAATATAGAGAACATTGTATTCAGTGACAAATCTTGGCACATGCACACAATATAATGAGTTTTTGTCTGCAGACAGAATCACAAGATATGTGTAATAGATATGTGTTAGACTGCTCAATTCATATTCAAGATCTCCACTGTCAAGTAATTGAATTTCCCCATTAATTGTGTAGTAGTACAAAACAATCAAACATCAATAATGGACATTCACTTGGATACCCTACAGCCAGGATGCCTTTACCAAATGAATATAATGAAATTTTTGTCTGAAGGATGGATATCTCTATTCCTATAACCCTATTCTTATCTTTCCAATCCTTTGGGCAATTGGTGGAATCATATTCGCTAAATTCCACAGCATGAATTATTTTTTATTCCACCAATTCATCTTTATCTACCATATAAAACTTAAGCTTGAAGACAAAGGTTAAAGCTCATGAATGGAAAAAAAACACCTTAGCATCACCTTTCAGATGAAGGAGTAGGATAATGTTATGAGCTAAGGTCAGCATTACACAAAATACCTGTAACATTAAACAGAGGTAGATCTTCAGTATCTAAGCTTGAATCTTGGTTTAGTTCATCCTTGACATTCTTGTGATTGATCTCATCTTGCATTATTGGTGATTCATCTTCTGGAGATTCCATTCAGATGTCTGCATAGGTGTACTTTTTAAATCTACAGTTTTGGATGCAACATTGATCTCAGCCATACTTCCTCCTCTTGAATGTTGTTTCTTTCTATCTGTCTGCTCTTCCCACTGGCTATCATGTAGTTGATCTCTCTACAAGAAATCCTGAAGAGCAGTGCCAGTCCCAGAAATGTATACTTACACCTTGTAATTGTCATCCATTTCATATTAAATTATGATTACACGTAATAAAATATTAAAATGTTTTTAATTGCTTTATATTCTCATTCAATCTGTATGTTACTTCATTTTTGAACAGGTATGTGTTTTACTGCTGGATTATACCTTAGGCGTGATATTAGAGGAACTGAAGATGCAGCAGTTGTGGCTGCCATGAAAAGAGCTGGTGCTATTCCTCTTGCTTTAACCAATGTATCAGAGCTGTGTATGTGGTGGGAAAGTCACAACACAGTTCATGGTCGGACATTTAATCCTTATGATGCCCATAGAATAGTTGGAGGATCATCAGGTGGAGAGGTAAAAGAAATTTATTTGCTTCACTTTTTACCTTATACCATCATCATTTTCAATAAAAATAATTCATAAACCAACTATCAAGAAAAAAATTCCAAAATCATAGAAGAGATTTAGAGGTATGCTGTTCAGTTCTTTGTATTCTGAAAAAATCCTATTTAGCTGTTCTTCATTGTTATCTTTATCTGCATTCCTATAAGTGATACTAGTTGACCTGTGCAAAAATTTCACCCAACTACATTAAAAATAATTGGTTTATGTGCAAAGGTGTGATTTTTTGGTACATTTCAGTGTTAACGTATTCATTTGTAGTGATTGGAATGCTTGTTAAAATCTGGGTTGGGATATAGAGTATTAGTGTCTGTTTTGAAATAAAATGGCTTCATGATAACTTTTACTACATCACAAGAATATACAACAAGAGGGCAATGTAGCTTGGCTATGAAACCTTGGTCATCCTGTTGTGTATTCTTGTGGTGTAGTAAAAGTTATCATGAAGCTGTTTTGCATTTATCAATACAATGATGTGAAACCTGAGTCTGTTTCATGTTTTGATATACCTTGTTTGTATCAATAGATATCAATTTGTACTCATCCAGTAATAAAATGCTATGGGAAAATTCAAATTTTAACTACGAGGCGTGTTTTTTAAGTAAGGTCCGTTTGGAAATAAGTACACAACGAAAGGTTATTTCAAAAAAGTAAATTTATTTTCAGAAAGTGCATACTTAACTCTATTTTTCGACATAGTTGCCAAGTTTGTTCAAACACTTATCATACCTCTCAACCAATTTTAAAATACCCTCTTCATAAAGACTTGCCGCCTGCTCCGATAACCAAGAGTTCACTGCCGTTTTCACGTCATCGTCATCATCGTAATGCTTGCCACTGAGGTGCTGTTTGAGGTGGAGGAACAGATGGTAATCGCTCGGCGCAAGATCAGGACTGTAGGGTGGATGGTCTAAAACTTCCCAGCCAAAACTTTCCAACAAATTGCGGGTCTGACCTGCAGTGTGAGGTCTTGCATTGTCATGGAGAAGGACAATTCCCTTTGTCAGCATGCCGCGTCTTTTGTTTTGAATCGCTCTGCGTAGCTTTCTCAGGGTTTGACAGTATGCTTCTGCGTTGATAGTGGTTCCTCGTTGCATGAAGTCGACCAACAAAACACCATGCCTATCCCAAAACACCGACGCCATGATTTTGCGCTGGGACAGAGTCTGTTTGGCCTTCACCTTTACAGGCGAGTGTGTGTGTCTCCATTCCATGCTCCGTTGCTTTGATTCGGGCGTGATATGCGAAACCCATGTTTCGTCACCAGTTACGATCTGACTCAAGAAGCCGTCACCTTCTTCGTGATAACGAGTCAAGAACTTCGTCGCACACTCAAATCTTTGGTTTTTGTGGTCCTCTGTTAGGAGTTTCGGGACCCAACGGGAGCACAGTTTCCTAAACTGTAGGTGTTCAGAAACAATTTTGTAAAGCACTGATCTAGACACCTTAGGAAATTCGTTTGATAGACCTGTTATTGTGAAGCGCCTGTTCTCACGAATCCTCGCTTCAACTGAAGCCACCAAATCGTCTGTAATCAAAGAAGGGCGACCGGAGCGGTCCTCATCATGGACGTTGTCACGGCCATCTTTGAATTCTCGTACCCACTTACGCACTTTGCTTTCACTCATAACAGTATCACCGTAAACTTCGCAAATCTGTCGATGAATTTCTGCAGCAGTCAGGTTCCTTGCTGACAAAAACCGTATCACTGAGCGAACCTCACACGTGGCGGGTGAGTTGATAGTCTTAAACATTTTGAAAGCACAGAACAGGATCATACAGGTTAGCAACACAGCTGAAACTGAGCACAGTTGTTCCCAGGGCATGCCGGTACACGACGCACGCGCTCGTTGCGGTATGCGCGCGAAATACTAGTGTGTACAATAAAACGGACCTTACTTAAAAAACACGCCTCGTATATTCTTTGACCATATGTTGCATTTTCATTTGCTGGTCCTTTTTTTTAGCAAGAATCAAGAAACCTCTTTAAAATGGAGTGTCATTTATATGTTTTGATAGAATGTAAAGGGAAAAAAGCACTGGTCCCCATAAACAGATTTTTACAAATAATATATAAAGATTTATATAATGCACTGTTATATGCTAGTGAGTACAGATCTTTCTAAGCTGCCAAAGCCTATATGAACATTATTTTTAAGTTCTGTATAAGCAGTAGCAGCAAATAATTTATGAGAAAATTGATAAATTTTAGAGAATGTTTTCATTTATGCCTCCTATTTTCCTTATAGAAGTGATTATCAGAAATTTTGTTGGGGAATTCCATTGCTCTCTATTTTCCATTTAAATAATAATAAATCGAATCTATTACTTTTACTCCTTTACAGTGATCTAATTCAATTTTAACCCACTTTCTATCCTGAGGTGAAGATATTTAGATACAGCTATATCTGTGCTTTCATGTTATACCAAGCTATTATTTCCCTTGTACATTAAGTTATCTCATCAGGTCCAGAAAATATTTGGTTTTTTAAAATGTATCTTTAATGTGAAAATTAAAATATAAAAGGAATTTTTACCCTCAAGATCCCTGAATCTTTCTTTTGTTTATTTTCCTCTAAGAGCAGATCCAAATAAAATTAGAAGTAGGTATTTACTTGTTTTATAATTATTTTTCTCAAATCTTTGAGTTATAAAGAAGTTAAACATCTTTATTTATACTTTATATAAATAAGCAGGATATCATAAAATGGCTAATATGTAATGGTTAAAAAGGCTTGTGATATGGCATTACATTTTCCCTGACATTTTGGCATTAACCCTGATTAAATATTATCCCACTACTCCCCTTTTCATAATTTGTGCAGTATTTTATAAGCTTTTTGAGAACCATTTTCTCCATTTATTCTTTTTATCCGATAATTATCTTTCAAACATCATATCTTGAAATTTGGTGTGCTAATTTTGAGTAACTCCTTTGTTTTTAGGTCAAGGCCATTCTGGTAGACCTGCTTCCTACTTTCAGGGGTATACATATTTTCCCATAATTCTGAGAAGTAAATGCAAGAATACTTAAAATATTTTTGGAATGTAGCATTATCCAAAAGGTAATCCTTGTTTTCTTCCCAGCAAACAGTTACTTTCCCTCTAGGGTTGTTCTTTCAAATAAAAGCCTCATTTCATCATTTAAATTACTCATAAAAGCCTAACTAAATCGAGCATATTTTCATCCTATTTGGAAATATTACTGAATTTCTCTTAAAATACGCACTTGGGAGACTTCCAAAATTACTGAATCAATAGGTTATATAGCAGTCTATTTCAGGATATTTCAATTTTAACAGAGAAAAACGTGTGAAGTCTTGTCATTATAGAACCTCTTCTTTGCCTTAGAAGTTTATTGCTTAACATTGTAGCTATGAGTTGAATCCATATCTTTCCTTTCCTTATTCACCTCAGCCTCCTCCTTCACTTAGCTGCATATGTAAACTACACACTCTTTAATTTATCATTCACTTCTAGTATCTAAAAAAATTAATCAAAAACATTGTACTTGATGAGCAGTTGTGTGAATGTAATGAAAATTAATGTAAAAATCTTCTAGGGGTGCTTGCAGGGTGCTGCAGGATCTCCTATGGGGATAGGATCTGATATTGGTGGCTCAATTCGAATGCCTTGCTTTTTTAATGGAATATTTGGTCATAAGCCATCAAGGGGTAAGTCAATATTTCCTTCACATAATATTATTATTGGTGAAAATATAATTGAGCATTCTTAATAGAAAGACACCTTATTGTAAGAACTTAATCTATACAGAATGTAAATTTTCAATAATGGGTGAAAGCTATTTTTTCACTACAAATCTTCTTTGCTAACAAAGAGAATAATTAATAGTCATCATTATAAATTTTCAAATAATTACCCCTTATATCCAAAAATACATTGAGTAATGCTTGAGATACTATCTCAATATTTTTTGCGAGAGTATATGTAAGGAACATTCTCCATTATAGCCTAGTATTTCATCATCTTTTTGTGATGCCCCTGAAATTTTTGACTGGACTACTTGTCCATATTTATACTTTCATATATACCAAATTTATGATAGTGATATTCATTGTTGTATCCTTTTCCTTCCCATGCTATCAAGCAAAGCATACCTATAACATATTTCTAAAGGTAGATAAAATACCTCTAGAAATAGAATTTATAATTTCTAGCTTTAATTTGCCATTATTTAAATTATAAATATAATGTGAACAAACATGTCATTACAATTTTAATCATACTTTTATTCACATACATCCGAATAATGTGAGATCTGCTACAAAAAACTTTTATTAGAAAAAATATTGCCACTGCTTTGCTTGATGAAGTAGTTCAAAAAATTAATGATTCATGAAGAAGGTGGCAGAATTTATCATCAATCCAATGCTGTTCAGTATGATAGGCTAAAGGCATCATGGTATCTTAAAAGTGCTCATCAATATGCTCTAAATATTTAAGATAAAGTATTCATTTTTATATACTTCATGCTGGTTTTCTCATTAAATCAAATGAAGAAACCATAAACCAATCATGTATGATTGACACTGACAATGAGTATTAGTAATATTACAGGTTTATTCCACTTGATGTTGTCTATTGTTGTATTAAACATCAATTCTTGAATGTTTTTAATGAACCTTTTTTCCTCTAAAGGACTTGTTTCAAATGCTGGAGAGTATCCCATAGCCTCAAAGGAGCATGATTCCTTCTTAGGAACTGGACCAATGTGCAGATTTGCATCTGACCTTGCCCCTATTTTAAGAGTAATAGCAGAAAAAAATGCAACGAATATACAATTTAATGAAAAGGTAATTAATTAATTATTAATTCTCTTAGTGTTATTTCTTCATGAGTATATGATTTGCATAACTTTCCTTCTTCGATTTTAGGTGGACATAAAAAAACTAAACTTCTGCTACATGGAGGATGATGGTGGATCTGCTTTACTTAGCCCAGTTCAACCTGAAATTAAGGCTGCTTTGCAGCGAGTCATTGCTTACCTGAATAAAGCCCATGGTCTTCAAGTGAAAAAAGTAAGAAGGGATTAGTTTTATTAGAGAACCATTTAGGTACAATTTTTGTCATCAATAAATTGCTTCATAACTTTAAGTTGATGAAAAATATGTTTATTGTTATTCTGTGAAGAGCAGTTGAATTAATATGATTTTTTTAATTTAAACAATTTGATTTAATTAAATTGACATAAATCTCATTTCTTAATACAGGTAAATGTAGAAAACATGAAGAGGTCAGCTGCAATATGGTTTGCAAAAATGAATGTCAAAGGTGAACCTAATTTCTGTGAGGAGTTGTCCAACAGAAAAGTGAGTAATAAAGTATCTATGCTGTATACTAATATTTTTATACTATATAGCTATATAAAGTGAGTGATATATATTTTATCCTTGTAATTAGTATCTTCTGAATATAACTATAGAAAAGAATAATTGATGTGTTGCTCATTAAATAAATACTGAAGCACCCTTCTATTAAAAAATATTAAATTATATATCTTCACTTATCATTTACTGCATTTCTTAATTCCATTTATAATTGTGCATTTGTGTGTGTTGCTAATTATTAGAATTTCCTCCATAAAACCCTGTTTTTTGAGCCATCCTTGAGATGGTAAAAAAGGAATGAAAAATCATAAATATGTGTAATAATAATACCATTTATAGAGGACATCTTTTATGCTTTTATGATTTTGTCCTACTTATCCCATTTGGGTTCCTAGGATTTGGCATCCTGTATGTCTTGATATATTTTTTATAACTTAATGATTTCAAATATTCATGCAATATAAACTATTACTTTCAACTGGTCTTGGTGGTAATGAGATGTCTAAATTGTCTGTGTGAATAATTTTGCTGGATTCCTTTTCCCAAAAAATAAGTATATTAATTTATCAACCCTGATTTATTTAGCTAAGTGAGAATTTTTTCATGCAATGTTCATGTAAGTCATGGTCAGATTATTTTTTTATAAATCTTAAACATGATTTCTTGATGCTGAAAAGGATGCTTAAATTTGTATGAACTATGCATTTCATGGCACATGCCCCTCACAATTATTACATGTAATTATTCATTTAATTATTACTATCCATTATTTTTCATCTTTATTCATTCTTGGGCATTTTCAAATGGAATACTTTTATGTGCATAACTTCCTTTTCCTTTGAAATTTAAAATCCGTCCTGTTGACCTTTTGGTAAGAACTGATTTTTAGTTCATTTTTCCTCAAATTTAAAAAGTTCTAAGAAATATTCACTCATCATCTCATCAAAATACCAAGCAATCTATAATGATGTAGATTTTTCCGTTAATATTAATCTTTTAAATTTATTTGAAAGAATCATGGAGTATTCAAGATATTTTTCATGTTTCAAGAAAATTCCTCTCCTTATTTTCTAATATCTTTCCTAAAATTTCACAGTCAATGTTTCTCCTTAGTGAATAAAGTTATTTTATTATAGAAAAGGGATTATCATCGAAAGATGAAATACACAGGGTGTCTCAGTACCACGTTTCAGAACTTCTTGGATCAGTAGGGTGCACCCCCAGTGACTCAGAATCATGTAGCAATGCATGTCAGAAATGGTTTTGGACAATGTGGTTCACACAGAAACATCAGAAATCAAATTATGCTGTATGAATGATGTGTAGCACACTTTGCAAGATACCATCTGGCAAAAGGAATTCGAGGTGCATAATCACTGGTTGAAGTGCCTGGACATGCTGAACATGATATTGATGAATTTAGTTTTCTTTGAGAATCCTCTGGATGTTAGAAGGAGAAATACCAACTGTGTGCTCTACACCTCGCGTACTCAAACTTGGAGTCTCTGAGGTAGTACATTCTCTTTGATATCTGTGTTGATCATAAGCAATTCATGGCAGTTCTTTGAAAGGAATCTATTTCAGCTAATCTCTGGTACAGCTTTAGAAAAATATTATGGTTGGGAGTATGCCTCGTAGCATATTGTTCAGCGTACAAGCACCGTGAAGCTGGCCCATTACAATCTGCAGCTCTATATGCCAAATGCATATTGACCTACTCCATGTTCATATGATTCGCCATCCTACTAACTCTGCATTCTTGTGCAAGACGGTGGTTCCCTACAAAAACTCTTGGAACTTCTACCATCTGATCTTTCTGTGTGCACCACCCCATCAAGGAAGCATTTCTTACCCTGCATCATAATATGATTCTGAATCATTGAGGAGTACCCTACCCCTCCAAGAAGTCCTGAGAGATAGTACTGAGTCACCCTGTATAATAAAAAGGAAACTCACAAATAGTTACATTTTGGTTTATCAGGAAAATTTATTAATAACTAATATTTGAAATTACAGGGATCAATAAATGTGTATTGGGAGCTGATAAAATGGCTGTTGTGCATGTCAAAACATACATTCATTGCTCTTGCCACTGGTATATCTGAAAAGATGGGTGTTCAATATGGTAGTAAAGAGCACACAAGATTGATAGAAGCATGTGATCATATGTACAAGGACTTCCAGGTAAATTACTTAATATCTTTTTTAGTAATAACTATTTAAATGTATTGCTAATATCTGTCTTTTCATAGCCATATTTGCATGAGATCCATAATTGGAATGTTTCAGGATATTCTTGAAGATGATGGCATACTCCTATACCCCACACATCCTACTGCTGCTCCATACCATAATGAGCCAGTTTTTAAACCTTTGAATTTTGCCTATACAGCCATCATTAATGTGCTAGGTTTTCCAGCTACTCATATTCCATTGGGACTAAATACCAACGGATTGCCTATTGGAATCCAAGTAAGTATAGTTTAATTGTCATTTCTTCTGAATATTTAATAGTTAAGTCAATGTTTTAGGCAGTTGGCTTATTGTCAGAATATAGAATTTGCTGTGCTATTGTGCATTGTAACCACTTTTCAAAGAGCATTTATTTTTTCTCTACATAATCTTCTCAGAAATTAATTAAGTAGTAAAATTTACTATGTTTGCTACATTTCTTTAGATCTTCTCAAGATTTTGATAATAAGTTGCCTATTACTACTCACAATTAGTCTCCTTCTTATAGTCTAACAATATCCTTTCAGTCTTCCAATATGGTTTCATTAAAAATAAATCTACTACCTCAGCTATTCACAATGAAGTTGATTTTATATTTCCTTCTCTTGACATAGGCAAAAGAATCTTTTTACTTCACTAAGGCTTTTGATTATGTTAATCATCATCTCATTCTCTCTAAAGCCTTTGATCTTGGTATTAGAGGCCTGTCTTATGATATGCTGAAATCTTTTCTCCTAGAGAGAACACAAAATTACTCTCCAACTGTACTAAATACAATTCTAATACTAAAACTATCAATATTGGAGTTCCTCAAGGTTCTGTATTTCTATTATATATTAATGATCTACCAGACAAATTTAATGGAATCACTGGAGTGCAGCCCATTCTTTTTGCAGATGACTCTCATATTATAATTTCTACTGACTCCCAGCATGATCTTTCAATTGCTAGTGGTCATATTTCCAATATAATGAGTTTGTGGTGTTAAGAGAATTTCATTCATTTAAACTCTGATAAAACCCAGGCCCTTCAATTTGCCCTTAGGAATTCTATTCTTAACAACCTTGACATTTTAGTTAACAATAATCCTATTAAAACCGTCTCTCAAGCAAAATATCTTGGTGTGATACTTAATAGCAATCTGTCTTGGGGGCTGCATATTACATACTTGCTCTCTAAATTAAATTCTTTTAGTTATTTACTAAGATCTCTTTGTTTTTCTGTCAATCTCGAAATTCTGCTACAACTGTAATATGGAGCTATCCAGTCCCACTTACAGTATGGTCTGCTCTTTTGGGGTAAGGCTACTAACTGCCATAAAGTATTCATTCTACAAAATGTTGCTTCAGAATTATTGCAGGAGCACATCCTTGTGCCATTTCTTTACCTTTTTTAATGCACTACCCATCTTACCACTGCCTTGCCCATATATTCTCTCTGTTGCCTCTCTTATTCATTCTTACATTTCTCTCTTCAACACTCTCTGACTTTCACACCCACTTCACTAGATCTAGCCATCATCTTTATCATTGTCATCACAGATCCAAGGTTTCTTTTTTGGACCTAAGTCTATTGGTCTCCGTTTTATAATAAACTTCCTAAAATTTACAAAAGTTCTCCAACCTTATTAAAATTTAAATCAAGTGTAAAACATTTTCTCTTTAAGAAAATGTATTATAACATTGATGATTTTTTAAACTATATTATGTAGTTATGTAATTATATTTGATGACAGCTATACATGTAAATATCTGTGGAAAAATAAATTAATATTATTATTATCACTGAAATTTTTTATTAAACTTTTTTACCTCCCTGTCTTCATTACTATTTTCGAATTAAAATCAGGTCTCTTAATCTATTGTCCTTATCCCTATACTTGTTTAGTTTTTCTTATTTAAATGCTTTATTTGTAATATTTTGGTATATATTATCTATAGCACAATGTGGGCAATATCTGGTCGTCATGCCTTTTCTTTTTGACACTTTTGGTAATTGGTAAAGTATTTACACAGTATCATTTTTATCATAATTTAATTAGTTATTTACTAGTTAATCAGGCCTATTTTGTTAATTCATAATTTATCACTCTCTTAAAAATGTCACCTTTGGCAATTAATTGGTCATATGTCTATTGGTAGATGTGTTACCATTTATCACTTTACCCAAAGTAAACAGCATTTTACTCCATGATATATCAATATTTGTTACATATACATTCCCTAGTTTTGTGTTTTATTTTTAGTTTCTGGTGTTCATTTTGTACTAAGAGTCAATTTCCTCATTTTCAATGTAATTTTGGTCAATTTTACCATTCAAAGAGAATGGTCCCTTAATCACAGTGGAAAAATGGCAGCTTGTGACTTATCTCATAGAATATATTTATTCCCTGCATACCTGAGTTCATAAAATGTAAGTAATTATATCATATTAGCAGACTGAATAAAATTATTGGAAAATATTATGTTAATTATTAACTTATGTTGATAATTCATCAAGTTGTTATAAGTTGAAGTGTTTCAAATCATCCTTAAATTAAAAAGCTACTGGTCCTCATGTTTTTTAAGTGCAAAAATTACAATGGATGTTATAAAATTATGCTTGGAAATATATTCATTTCTCTAACATCTATGAAAGAGGTGGTGTGCATGCTCTGATTAATGGTTTTGTTCTAAATAAATTTGGAGGTGACAGTAAATGAGTATTTAAAAACTAACAAAGACAATTAAAAAATGGGCTTCATAGTTACATCATTGACGTAAACACTTTCTCATTAATTTTTACAAAATACAATGTGATATGTCATCTTTCTAATTGTCATGTAAGAATCATCAGTATCAATTTTTAGGTGTGCAGGAATATCCATTGAGCATTTTTCCCAATTAACATTAAATTTATTCTGGTCAATAGTAAAATTACTTTAGTCTTTAAATATCTATTTTGTAAGAGGATCTTTTTTAAAACCTATAAAAAATGATTTTGTTTTGATCCATAAAATAAGACATTGGTATGTTAATGCATTACTGAGAGTGTGGTTAATGGTGATGTATTTGTAAAAAATGATAGCATGAATCTCATTTGCTTAATTTTCAGGCCATTGGAGGAATGAATAAAGATAACCAGTGCTTGGCTGTTGCATGTGAACTTGAGAAAGCATTTGGTGGCTGGGTTCCACCATCCATTTCAGTATAGACAATGTTTGTTGTTAATTAATTTTACATACTCTGAGAAAGAATTATACTTTAATCCCTCATTTTGAGTCAAATACAGATTTTGTAGTAATTAAACCTTGAAACAGATTATGTATTTCATTACATATTATTGCTAATGTAAATTTGGCATACATAAAATGTATCAGGGAAAATATTTTTGAGACTGCATTATTGAGTGAATATCAAAAACTCTGTATGATTAATGTTAGCCACAGATGATGCCCTTTTATACAGTGGATGGTCTTAAATTTTAGTTTCATGCTTCCTGCAGTATGTGCAGTGTCTTTTCTGACAAATATAATGTAGTTAAACAAATTTATGTATAGAAATAGTTACAGAAAATTTTAAAACAATATGATGATTCCTTAATGTCAGTGAAATGGGTTTATTTGTGAAGAAACTCAAAACATTTGTAAGAGCTTGTATAAAATTTTGTATTGCTTCATTTTATGGTTCGTGTTGTAACACAAATTCATTTACCTAATATCATAATGAATCCCCCATTAGTTGACCAACTGATATTTAGCTGCAAAATTATCTGCAACAATACTGAAAAACAGTGTAAGAAGCAGAAAACCATTGATATCTGGGAATGAGGACTTCTGGTATGCTTTTTTTCTTCAGATTGTAAAAAGGATTTACATTAATAATTATTGGTGTGAATTTGTCAATTTAAACTGCCTTTGCCGAAAGAGTTTGCAAAATGCTAAATATATATTTTATGAAATTTAATGTATATAGTGTTCTATAACTTATGGTTTGTAAATGCAATGACATGGTCCATTTTACCAATTTTGGTAGTTTTATATGACTTTGGGTTTGTTGTTTCTCATTACTTTACTACAAATGAAATATTCCAGCATCATTATTATAAGAAAGCCTAGTTTTAACTTGGTTTTTACTGTTTTTTAATAAAATCATATTTATAAATATATACCATAGCATTTTTATTAATTCCCGATCATAAATAGTGAATAATATTGCTAATCCTAACTCATTGAATATTGTCACGTGTTACCTTCAGAGTTCATACTTAGGTATCCCTTATGGCCCAGCATTCTTCAAACATTCCCAAGCTGTAGTATGTAGCTTTTCTAGACTACTCAGGCCCATTACCTAATTCAGATCATATCTTTCATTATGCTTATTATTTGGGGTCATGATAAATTACTCTATTAGCTATTTTTTCCTGAAGCTTGTTCATCATCTGAAATATCTGTGAACAGAGATTGTTTTCACCGTAGGAACCAATGTAAAATATATTAATCCATCTCTGGAATTCAAATATTATTCAAGCGTTTCAATAATAATTTTTCATGTTTCATTTCACATGTTACCACAATAATATTCCACTTCGTGGCCAATAACACAATTAGTAAATTAAGTCTCTCTACTTCTTTATTCTACAATTGATGACAATGTGCATCAAAATGGTCTTACATATTGAGCAATGAATGATGTAGATTATGAAGTACTTCAAAATAATTTGATCCATTGGCGCACTACCACGGATGCTCAAACATTACCGACAACCTATGCTGCAAACATGTTCGTTCGTTACTTCATACATAGATTGCATCTCGAGACAGGAAATTTGCTCATGAATATATTTATCTAATAAGAGGTGTTTGTCAACCAAGATTCACTTAGATTCGACATAATTCGGGAAGATTCCATATTTTCCCCCAATACTTGGCCCCCTACCATGAACTGAAACCAGGATTGCTTTCCTCAAAGGCAAATGCACCACCCATTTAGCTCTTTCTGGACCTGGAATTCGTTATCATATCAATAAATAATTAATGCTAATGGATATTTTAACGTACATTTCTTAAAGGCGGCAACGGTATATAATACATTCATTAGATAAAGAGGAAGTTTAAATCTGAGGTCTTATGAATAATGTGAACATAGACTCATGAGGTACTCATGCTTATTAATTTAAGAATTCGAGAAAAGTTATAGACTATTTTTAATATAGACCTCTTGTATTTCGAATTTGAAAAAATACAAATATCTCCTGAACTGAAGAAGAAAATCAAATTAAACTCTCATCAGCTTTGCTGCTGTATCATAAACCGATACAGAGAAGGCACTGAGTCGATTGTCAACATATTTCACTGACGACTTTTTGTCTCCTTACTAAGGAGCTAGGGAGGATACTCATTTGCCTTATTTCTCAATGTTCGGGAAAAGTCCTGGTAATACACCCTATTTCTTCCTATTTTAATTTCTGAGTTGACATTAATCCTAACGCTTTCGACATTTTAATGTCCCCAAAAAGTAATTTCGTTTATTATCGGCACTCATTTCTTTCATTTGACTTGAATTTTGTTAACTTGTAATGTTGCCCTTAGGTGGCCTGCTACAGGGCATAAATAAATCACGTTATTATAATTTTGATTGACGTTTAACATGGCTTAACATCAGTGCGGAATTACTATCAAAGATTATTCCGGCGAATAATTTATATCTTCAAACCATAAAAATCGGTAACATATAACTATGAGGAAGGGAATTCTTTTCCTAACTGTTAATTTGACGGTGGAAAGATAGCTACTCTAATGAATATACCTTTTGATGATAGCCATTTGAAGAAAGTTCAACCAAGGTAACATCGATTATCTTCATTATGTGTTCTCTGCAAATCCGAGCTACAGTTTTTCAGTTGACTTCATTACGCCTTCTGTTTATTCAAATCTTGTGAATACCTTCCGTAGGTGTGTACATCTCCAACCTCTCACCATCCTGCGGATGATGTTTTTGCAAGCATCTACTACTTGTAACTCGGCAATAGATTGCATTCGAGGTTATTGTGGGCCATTTCATGTTTCACGTATTTATTGGGTTGATGCTGGGGAAGTGGTTCTATTAGAAGGTGAACCTACGATGGAAGGCGATAATAAATGAAAAAGTTCATATGAAAACCCCTCTAAATTCTTGAAACATTCGTTAGCCAATAATACGAGGTTCCATGAATTTTTTACTAACTTTCCCTTCCATCGCTCTTAGTTATACATTTTATGATTTTTCCTAAATATTACAAGAATTGCCTGACATTTACATTAAATTCAAATAAAAGTAGATGATGATGTAATGCAAAGAGAAAAAACTGTGAATTCTACAGAAATGTATTTAAAGGCAACTAGTTTTGTCTACAAGACATCATCAGGTTTGAAATATGTCGTACATCATATTCCAGTGCCTGATGATTGCTTATTGGTGAAATTATTTGCCTTTATATACAATTCTGTGAAATTAGAGTGTTATTTTTACTTTGCATTATGGTGCCATTCTACAAAGGCTGGAACATATCAATTTTATAGGTGATGTTGTATTCTTCCCTACAGCCTATCAAGACTGAGCAAATGATTAAGACTGCATTCTGAGAATTGTAACTGGGTATCTAATTAAGTTTGCAAAAGCAAAATAAATAAGCGTGTGTACACACACACATTTATTATTAATCCCAATAAATGTAACAAAATTTATTCTTTGATAATGAGTAATGAAAATTAACTATGAAAGTATGTGATGGAACTCAAAAAATGTTATAGGTTGTTAAGTTAGAAAATACTTTTATTTCTCCCTGGAGGACTGCAATCATGATGGTCATGTAGACTGAAAATAATGCAATGATTCACTACAATGGAGAGTATGGTTGTGAGAAGTTGATGCATCATTCTCAGTTCTACAAATGGTACTAAGCCTACTTTCAAGGGAACTGTGAAGAATAGATGACCTTCCTTTCTATTTTCAGGTGAATATTTTAAGTAGATATGATAATGCCAATATTATTTAGCTCATATTTATTGTCATGAATCATACTCTGAGTGAAGTTAATGAAATTATTTACCCTTTACAGTTTGTTTATATGTCTGTTAACAGCTTTTGCCATATTTAGAGGACTTTTTGGCTTGAAATGGTGGATCATTATATATAGATTTTAGGATAAAAACCATCACAAAAATGATTTTTGGGAATTTTATTCATAGCACTCCATGAAGTAACCATTGCAATGGTGTGGAATTGGGCCTGTTACCATTCAGAGCTGATTCCAAAGTCAGACCTCAACATTAATTTATTCCAGGAAAGTTTACCCGGTAATTATACATTTAATAGAGTCTCACACCACCCCAAAAATGAATGCTGCAATACAAATATGGCACAAGTTGTTAAGCCATGTAATGTTTTCCTGAGGAAAATTGTGCCAATGCTGCTGCAATTGATGCTCCAGATCCCATGTACTTGCCTCCTTGTCTGGTTCCAAAAATGTTCTATAGATGATGGATGTGGGGAATTTACCAGCCAAGGAAGCATGTTGGCATCACTTTTGCTGTGTAATGCATGCATCATCTTGCTGGAATATTGGGTTGTCCCTAGAAAGGATGGATCCTCTGCATACTTGAGGGTTGTTTCCTAGATCACCACTAGTGGAGATCAAGAGTCATTTCCAATGGAATTCCACACTTCTGGTGTAGTCACACTCCACAATGAGCCTTGGGTTTGCAAGCTGCTGGGGATATATCACGCTTGGTTTTGGCAATCATCCCAGGTTAAAGAAAATCTAGATTAAGCACTGAATACCACCTAATGCCATTTTACATTATTCACATTGGAGAGCTTATTGCTCTTGAGGTGTTAGCGAGAGGTACTTAAGGCTTGATACAAATTCTCTTCTACAAAATGTGTTACAATAATACTAGATTCTTCACTGGTGGTACCACATGTCTATTAACTTGCCATTAACTTTTTCTATTCATTTATTGAAATAGTTGTTAAATAAAAAATGAGCGTTTATTAGTATATTCTTGATTATCAGTAAGTCTTGATTAGTTACAACACTTATTTCTGAATCAGATCTGAAAGTGTTTGTCATGTTGAATTTGGTCAATTTTATTTCTGATTATAGATTTTACATTCATACCCATTCTATTATCACTTTACACTCTCACTTCTAAAGTTGCGATTAGAAGATATTGTTATATGAAGCTGGTTCAAAATAGCTTTGACATTGTAGAATGGCATTCTGAATTTTTAGGCCAAGTCACTGTCAAATATGTTTTGCATATTCAATGCATGAACACCCAATCACTGATGGATTTTATGGATGTCATAAAGCAACATTTTCCAACTGGCTTTCATCAGTTTATATATAAAATTGAAATGTTACCACTGTTCATCTATGATTTTCTGTATGTTCTGCCCATAATATTTTGCAATAGAATTAAATTTCATGATAAGATTATTTGAGCTAATGTATGTGAGCCTTTTAGGGTGAACATAAGATGAATGTATCCCAAGGGCATACAGGATAATTACATAATTCAATATTTGGTTAGCTAAAATTTATTGAATGTTTATTAAAATCCAAAATAAGTACTTGAAGTCAGTCAACAATTTATTCTAAATCCAAACATCAATTTGTTGCAGCTCTCCAGTCCTGTTCCCAGTCCATTGTTCATTCCTTCACAGTTTTTAATCTTAGCAGTAAACATTTTATCCTATCTTCTTCAATAATTTCTTGTTATTTACTATTCAGGAAACTATTTAGTCTCAGTGTATGCTTAATTAAGTTGCCTCTTAATTTTCTCTGTTTTCCATTAATTTTTTTCTTAATTTGCTCTTTAAATGTCAAAAGTTATTCAGGCTAACCATTTTCATTTCTTCTGCAGCACTACATCTCGTTGATTTGAAAATTTTCGCTATTTCTTTTATAATATCCTCTCTATCCCCATTACTGTCCATGTTTCACAGCAATACTGAAGGGAAATCCATATTTTTAGGAACCATATCCTAATTTCCAAGCTTCTATAATTGGTATAAGCAATGGTCTCATTCTGATGAAATTCAATGAAATGTGTTAAGTGTGTGTGTTCGGTTCCCATAAAAGAGATTCCCAGTTCAAAACCATATAAGCACATTTTTGAATCGTGAATCAAGATGGCGTTATCGCATTTGTCCCATGGGACCCATTCTTGTTGCTCCTGTGAAATTCACTTTCTCAATGTGATAGAATTGTTGTGTGTGCATTCTGCAACTTAACATTTCATTTAAAATGTACCGCTGTAAATGAAGGGTCTTATAAAATCCTGAAAGAGTCAGTCGATCTATTGGTCTTACTTGAAGTGTACTTGATCGTGTCAATGCCGTGAACCTATTAACGTTGGAATTGAAGGAGATAAAGGTGGAGTTGAATTCCTTTAAAAGTTTAACAAGTAATAGAGATGTTATCATGCGATTACTAGAGAAAAGGTGACTGCCAAGAACGATATGTTTTACCGAAACCCCGATGATGACAGATCGTCGGTGTCGGTGAACGTGTGAAAAGTGATCCAAAGTTTTCCGAGAGAAATAATCAATCCTCTGACAACGGTGTGAGAGCTCCTGTGAAGTGGTTAATTCAGTTTGTGAAGTTAATCCGTGGAAAACGGTTACCCGACAAGGAACACATCGTGATTTTCTCACTGGCACTTAAACTTCCGGTCTTTCTGGAATCCCTAAAAAAGTGCACCTACATGTCTGTCTTTTCAGTGAGGACACCAATAGCAAGAATTTGGAAAACTATATTTCGGGAAAACTTCGTGACATTGTAGAAGTCGTACAACTTACAACGAAACGTGACAACGCGTCTTTTCGTTTTTCGGCTGACGCTAGACATTCGGTCACACTTTATGAACCTAGTTTTTTGGCTTATTAATGTCTCTGTAAATAGATTCGTTTTTCTGAGGCATAAAACCGTGAATGATTACTTAGTGACGAATTATACTGTACAAGCTACTGAAATCATGACCAATGAGACTGAAACCGTAACTGCGATTCCCAACATCAGTGAAGGGAAAGGCATTTCTACCCGTGCCAATTTTGAAATGTCTTATCCTAAATCGCTGAAGCTACGCCCTTAATACTCTAAACAGAATTCGGTCTATATCTTGTTCATGAGTATTCAGTTACTTAGAAACAAAACTGAAAATCTGGCGGTACTCCTATCTGATCTGCAAGCAAACATACTAATTCTTGCCGGATATTGGCTAAAGGACTGTGAATTAGCTTAATGTGTAATAAGTGGCCTCAAACTTACATTTCTGTAGATCTGTCAATAGAGATGGTGGAATTAACTTAGGCAATTTACTCCAATCTAAATATTAGACCAATCTTGAATACTCTGTGTGCATTCAAAAGGATTTTGAATTTGATATTTCTATTTTTAAATCCAATTTTATGAAATTTGCACTTTGCACTATTTTACACTTCTTCTTCTTCTTTGTTCTTTCTGTCCTAGGACAGGTTTCAACGAAACTTGTCTCCACAGCGTTCTGTTTTGGGTATCTCTCTTCATCTCGACATATTTCCTTCCTTCTTTGATGTCTGTTAGCATTCCATACTTCCTCCTTCCTCTTCCTCTCTTCCCTTCTATTATCACTTTCTGTATTCCGTTCCTTCTTAAAATGTGTCCTATCCAATTTGCCCTCCTTTTTCTATTTTCTTTTAGAATACTTCTTTCTTCCCCAATCCTCCTCAGTACCTCTTCATTACTAACTTTATCTTTCCAACTAATCTTTTCCAGTCTTCGCCAAAGCCATGATTCAAAACTTTCTATGTACTTTTCTTCTCTCTTTTTCAAGGTCCACGTTTCGGCTCCATACAGAACAATGCTCCATATGAAGCATTTCGCAAATCTTTTTCTAGAAGCCACATTGATTTTCTTTGCTGTTAGCAGTTTTTTAATTTTATTGAATGCTACTTATCCTTGCCCATTTCTGCTTTTTATTTCTGCTGTGCAATTACCATTTTGTTCAATTAAACTTCCTAAATACTGGAATGAACTTACTTGTGTTAGCTCTTCTTCTGCTAACCATATATTTAAGGGTCCTTCTGACTTGGATATCCTCGTTACTTTTGTTTTCCTTATATTTATCCTCATTCCATATTCTTCGCTCATATTCCATATCCTTTCCATCATATTCCATATCCTTTCCATCATATTTTGAAGTTCTTCTTGATTGTATGCTATGATAGCCTGATCATCGGCGTATTTGATGGATTTTATTCTCTCTCCAACTTTTACCCCACCTGTGTCTTCCAGAGCTTCTGACAGTAATTTGTCTGCATATAAGTTGAACAAACATGGTGAAAGACAGCATCCCTGCCTGACTCCCCTTCCTACTTATGGTAGTTTCCTTTGTTTCCTCGTCCCCTATTCTTACAACTATTTTCTGATTGACGTACATTTGCTTAATTAATCTTCTGTCTTTCCAGTCTATGCCTATTTCTCACAAGATTCTTTACAAGACATCCCATCTTATCAAAAGCTTTTTATAGTCAATAAAGCAGACACACATCTTGCGGATCAACTCTAGCACCCTCTCCAATAACATCCTCATACATCAAATCGCATCTCTCGTTCCTCTACCCTTGCGGAAACCGAACTGGTCATCCTTTGTTTTTCTTCTATTTTACACTTTAGGGAATTAAATATCAACTTACATGGAACAGCTTCTGCAGAAATTGAACTTACAAACATGCTAAATTATTTTGATTTTAAGGATCATAAATTCATCACCCACTAGAATCTCTTCCCAATCATCAACCCAGATGGATTTATGAATCACAAACTTTCCTAGCAATAGTATTTCCTGTGTCAGTGTTCTGCACACCCTGATCATCAAGCCCTTTATACTAAATTGCATCTGCCTCATTCTTTGGATCATAATAAAACTATTATGTTTAAACACTTATTTAATCCCTGTTCAATCAATGTCTTTCTTAACACTCTTTTGTATGATGACTAGTCAAATGTTTTTTCCTGAGCCTAACATTGAAAGTTAATCTTTGATTTTTTTTTGCCATTTCAATAATTTCTTTTCTCTTAAAATCGTTCTTCTCGATTCATCCACTAATAAATTTGAAATTGAAATTCTCAAATTAACTAATTTTAAAAGTCAGTGTGTGTGTGTGTGTGTGTGTATAAACCTGCATTCTGTTGTCAAACATATTAACAGTTCTATTTAAGGCTTATGCCTAACTGAACTTAAAAGCTATGAGCAAGAAATTCAAACTTTCATCCATGTATCAAATGAAATTTATATTTCTTCATCTAATAATAGAGCTAAGGCTGCCTGGAAAATCATTAGAAATTTCTTTAAGGCCAAAACTGAAGTGCAGTATCCTTATAAAATTAACTTTTTGAACGCCTTGTCTCCCAATCCCTTGGACATTGCTGACAATTTCAATCATCAATTTTACTTCTCATCTCCTAGGGCTAACTTACATGCTTCTCAATCAAGATTTGTCTCATTCAATATTTTTACTCACATCAGTCCCTAATAAAATCTTAAAGGTAATCCATTCTTTTAAAAACGGTTGGTCAGCAGGTTTTGATGACATGCCTATGACCATCAATGCTTTTGACCTTAGCAAGGCCTTTGATTCGATAAATCATGAAATCCTATTCTTGAAACTGAAAAACTTAGGAATAAATGGTGACACACTACAATGGATTATGTCCCTTCTGTCTGGCTGTCAGCAAACTGTCAAAATACTTGCTGTGGCAGCTAATGTCAGACATAATGTATATTCCTAACCTCTGGAGTTCCCCAAGGATCTGTTCTCGGACCCTTACAGTTAAATATATTTATCAATGAATTACCAAATGCTTTTTCCAACACATACTATACTCTATGCTGATGATACTTCCACTATCAGTCTTTCTAAAAAACAATCTCTATGCCTCATTAAATACATCTACATCTACATATGTACCCTGCAAGCCGCCTTTCGGCGTGTGGCTGGGGGTGCAAGCACCAAGACTATTTTCCTAGTCGATTATTTTCGCGTATTGTTCTCGGAAAAAATGAATTCTTGAATCCACTGGTTCCAGGATCTATTTCTCTGATCTTTCTCGCGGTATCAGAACGGCCTATATAGTAAGGAGGGCGCATAATATCGGCTACATCTTCTATGAACTTGCGAAGTCTGAATTTATCTGGTAATTTAAATCTCTGATTGAGCCTTCTTTCTTCTAAAGATTCCCATCCTGCGTCCTGAAGCATCTGATTAACACTTACCGCTTTATCATAGCAATTTTTTACAAAGCGTATTGCCTTTCGTTGTATCTTTTCTATCTCGCGAATACAACACTTTTCTGCAGGGTCCCATACAATGCATGCATACTCGAGGTGAGGCCTAATTAGCGCAAAGTAACATCGCTTGCGGACCTTTTCTTCGCTTTTACCGACTATTCTTTTGACGAAGCTTAGTTTCTTAAGAGCTCGCCCACATATGTTATGGATGTGGGTACCCCAAGTTAAGTTTTTCGTGAGGGTTATTCCGAGATATTTTACCGAATCGAAAGTTGATAATATTTTCCCTCGAAGGCTATATGATTTATCATTGGCAAAGGATTTTTTTGCCAAAAAATTAACTACCGAACATTTATCTACGTTGAGCTCCAATTGCCAGTCGTCGCACCATTTAACTATTTTATTTAAATCATTCGATAAGCTTAATATATCGTCATTACTTCTTATTTCTCTGTAAATAACCGTGTCGTCCGCAAATATTCTGACGTTACTGTCTATGTGTTCATTAAGATCGTTAATGTAAATTAAGAATAATAATGGTCCTATTACGCTTCATTGTGGGACGCTTGAGGTCACTTTGACTAGGTTGGAACTAATACCATCTAATAATACTCGTTGTTCTCTATCGGACAGGAAGTCTTTTATCCAACTTATTACTTCTTCGTTGATACCCGCAAGTCTTAATTTGTATAACAATTTATGATGTGGGACTTTATCGAACGCTTTCCGAAAATCCAAAAATATCGCATCGACTTGTCTTTTACTTTCGGCAGATTTCAAGATATCGTGAATTAATAACGCTGTGACTCGCAGGATCGTGTCTTACGAAAACCATGTTGATTCTTAACTATGAATTTAGAGGTTTCGAGAAAACCCATTAAGGAACTAGTAATTATATGTTCCATTATTTTACCACTCAATGAAGTTAACGAAATGGGCCTATAATTCGATGGATCATCTTTTACGCCGCTTTTAAAAATTGGGGTGACATTCGCAATTTTCCAATCTTTCGGGACCTTACCTTCGCTTATGGATTTTTCAAATATTACCTTAAGAAAAGGGCCTACGCTCTCTGCTAATTCTTTAAATACTCGAGCTGGTATATCCTCAGGACCAGGAGCTTTATTTGGCTTAATCTGCCGTAAAAGTTTAATAATTCTGTCTTACCTGGATGTGATATTCGACATTGTTTCTGCTTTATCAACTTATGGTAGGGTGCCTAATGTAATATCGGACGTAAATACGCCGTGGAAATATTCATTTAAGATATTCGCTTTTTCCTTAGAATCGTTAATTACATTGCCGCTGTAATCTTTTAACAAACTTACGGTTTGAACTTTACCTTGGACCTCACGCACGTACGACCAAAAAGCTTTTGGGTCCTTGTCTAAGTATTCGTATAAAATGACTCAAAGAATGAGCAATATTTCAATGCCAGAAAATCAATTGAATTGATAGCCAAATGGTACAGTGACAAAAATCTCCACTTAAATGATAAGAAACTGTTTCTATAATTTCATATTAAAATTTCTCCTCTGAATACTACTACTCTGCTTAAAATAAACAACAGCAGCATTATTAGCTCTGATTCTCTCAAACCTCTTGGATTGTACATCAGGGATAATCTACACTGGTCTCACCATATCAGTCAACTTACCACCAAACTTAGGAGTAACATTTTTCTCATTCCAAGGTTAGTCAAGATAGCTTCTCTAGAAAATCTTATTTCTGTTTATTATGCCATTATTTACTCCCATTTATCTTATAGAATTATACTCTGGGAAAACTCATCTTCAGCAATGAAAGCCTTCTCTGCATAAAAGAGAGCCACAAAAGCTCTTCTAAATGCTTCTAGCAGAACTCCTGGACGTCCACTTTTTCAACAATTAAAATTTCTTACTCTTCCTTTTTTTTATATCTTGTGCTATATTTTCAAGAAATAATCTTCATCTTTTTCCCTTTAACTCTAACATCCATTCTAATTATACTCACCAAAATAATGATATTCACATGAATGACCATTCTCCCTTAAAGCCCCTCAACACTCAGTCTCTCTAATATATACAACAAACTTAATTCAACCATCAAAGACTGCTTGTCTACTAAATCTTTTAGAACCGAAGTAATAGAATTTGTATGAAATAGGAAAACTCTTATTCTGGAATACTGTGATAGGACTAAAGACTTATTACAGTATTCCAGAATATCTTACAGACAACTGGTAATCTTACATTTCTTTCTTTTACTTCTATCTTTATATTAGTACTTCATTTGTCTTTTATAATCTTCCCCTTTTTTTCACTTCCTTTAATGTTTTTTTTTGTAAATTTTGTATATTATATGATTTTATTTTCATTGTGATTATACTTTCGTTGTGTTTCTTGTTTGTTTGACAATGCCTATACTGCTTTTGTAGTCTTTGGCTTAATAAATTTGAATTTGATAAAATATTATCATCACTTTGGCTATTCAATTTACAAATTATCTTGTGTTACTATTTCTAGTGATCCTTTTACCAAAATGGCAGTATTCATTGGCCCATTTAAAAGTGTCCATTAATGTGTAATCTGAAAAAACTATCCCTATTTGGCTACAAACATTATTCCAATTGAGTACATTTTGATGCTTTCTTTCTGAGTACAAATTCTTGTGCATTCTTTCTAATGAGCAAGTGTCACTGTTTGTCTTTAAACTTACGTGGGGGGACCCAAAAGTAACTAGAACCGGGCTGTGGAGGGGAGGAACGTCAGGGGACCGAGTTCTGGTTGGTAGGGTATTTTGGCGGGAACTCTCATGAGTCAGTATGCAAAGTTTCATCGCCGTGAGAGCAACTGTTTGTGCGCAGCATTTCTTTTATCAAAGTAATTTTTTCCCATGTGGCGAAAAATGTGAGATGGCTGACGCTCGAGAGCAACGCGCGGCGGTAAAATTTTGTTTTCTGTTGGGGAAAACGGCTGCGGAAACTCTTGTAATGCTTCAAACAGCTTACAAGGTTGATGCTTTGAGTCAAGCTCGGGTCTACGACTGGTTTTCGCGGTTTAAAAGGGGTGAAATGACGATTGCAGACCAACCTCGTTCCGGGTGCCCCTCAACTTCAAGAACTGACGACAATGTTGAAAAAATCAACACCCTAGTCCGTGAAGATCGTCGCCGAACAATTGATGAGCTCTATAATATTTCTGGCATGTCATGGAGTTCAATTCAGAGGATTTTATCAGAGGATTTGTGCATGAGAAGAGTTGCAGCCAAATTTGGCTCACACTGCGTTGTCTGTGAGGCAGTTTTTGAGTAAAAACGGAATGACACCGATTACTCACCCGCCGTACTCACCTGACCTGGCCCCCTGTGACTTCTTTTTGTTCCCTAGGCTCAAAAAGAACATGAAAGGAAAACGTTTTGGGACTGTGGAAGAAGTGAAACAAAAATCGCCACATGGGAAAAAGTTACTTTGATAAAAGAAATGCTGCGCACAAACAGTTGCTCTCACAGCGACGAAACTTTGCATACTGACTCATGAGAGTTCCCGCCAAAATACCCTACCAACCAGAACTCGGTCCCCTGACGTTCCTCCCCTCCACAGCCCGGTTCTAGTTACTTTTGGGTCCCCCCACGTAAGCATGTTTATTGTTTCTCCTTGTATTTATAAACTTAAGTTTGTGTTTTTCACAACTCCATTTACTACCTTCTTAATGCGTAAATTGAAGTAGAATAAGCTCCATTCCCATCTCATTCTACCTAGATGGTTTTGCTTACTGATTCCAGTCTCCAAGCAGGTTGATTTTTGTTGAAATAGGAAGGGGAAAACAATATTTGTTGCTCATTTCAATTTCATTCTTCATATGCTCTTACAAGACTTCCTTTGCCCTATTGTATCTTTTAATCTATGTATCAACAACGAGCAAAACTAAACACTGTGAAAAATGAGATTAAGTCGAGGCCCAGAGAAAATTCTTCAGATGGCCAACTGCCCACTTTTGGAATATAGTATGCCACGAAAACTGACATATTATGATTTCTTTTCTTATGAGAATCAGAATACAGATGTAATCCCCTCCATTTTTTCATGGTTTTATAAATTGAAATCCCAATTCAAAACAGTGAGTCAGAAGTCATTGTAAATTACAAAAATTCTCCAGTATAAAATGCATGGCGGTCAATTTTGACAATTATTTTGAATGCATTCTGAGGTTAACTTCGAGTTTGTGAAACTGGCCATTAGTATGAAAGATTTCTGAAAGAGATATTGTTCACAAATCATGACAAAAAATTAGTTTCATAGCACAGTATTGATGTAAACTCCTTAAATAATGACAGTTCATTAAATAGTGACATTTTAAAGTAGAATAGCTTTTGTGTCTTCTAGTTAAAGTGAGTCATGATAAGCTTTCAATAAACTGGAATAAGAAAAATCATATTGAGGAAATCACTTATTAAATAGTAAATTTATTAGAAATGGGCACAAAAATCTAACTTCTATACATAAATACTTTTATAAAGTGCTAAATATGGTCACATTTTATACTCTTTTGCTTAAATAGTGTAAATATTAGCATAATAATTTTTTGAAAAATGTTGAGCAGATGAATAAGTAAGTATTTTTCACAAATTGTCAACCTTACTTTTGCAAGCCATTTCTTTACGCATTTCTCCTCCTTTTAAAAAAATTTTTAATATCCAAGTCTTTAATTTTTATGTTTTAAATGTCTGAGAGAGATCTGCTGATTAACTTTATATCATGAGCATCTCTGTAGTATCACCAAGTTTCAGACAATTTTCCATACGCTTTCCACCCTAGTTGTCCCCTAAAAGAAGTATAGAAACATATTAACCACATATTAAATTCCAATAATCTCATGCTCTAAAAATATTTTATCTATATAAGGAAATTTATCCATATTACATTTACTAAACTGTATCCCTCATATAATGATACTTTAACATGCATTTGTTATACACACTTGCACATTCTAAGATATCTGGTGTGTTGGGTACTGTCAGAAATAAATTCTCTGTCATAAAATAAGCAATTGCGGTAAATTCATATAATTATCTTATTTTCAATTTCATAGAACTTTTTGGGTAAGCTTGAACCCCTAAAGGATATACATTAGGGTGGTCCAAAATCACAAAAAAAAATTTAAAAATGTTCATCTCCACATTGCTGCCCTTGTTCCACTAGGTAAACTAAAAAACCATGCCGAAATTGGGATCAATAAGATGATGTTTAGGGGTCCCTATGATTTGAAGATTTTGAAGAATTAAGCATTTTTTAGTTATTGTTTCTTGAAGTTTGCTTTTTATAGGTTCCTGTTAGAAAATTACAGGAATATTACTATGTACTGTAAATAGACAAGAAGTTTTACCTTGAAATGTCAGTGAGTTAGAAAGTTGCTCACTGGTATTTAAGGGGGCACGGAAAAGGTTGACAGAGTAGCAATACTTGTCTCTGGAGAGGGAAAAGAAAAGCTGCTGGAGGTCCTTAAGATTGTCCGTGGACCTGGCCAGGAACAAGCTACTGCTCGCCTTAATACCCTGGATGATTGGAATCTCAGACAAAATGTGCAGGCTCTAGTATTAGACACAACAGCTGCCTATTCAGGCCTGAAGAGTGGAGCATGTACTATTCTCAAGTCTAAGTAGAAAACTAGTATTGTGTGGATTCCGTGCAGGCACCATGTACTTGAAATTGTGTCGTCTTCTGTTTTACCACAGCATTTGGAGTTAGTGGGGGTCCAGATGTTGCAATATATAAGCATTTCCAGCAACACTGGCCTCTCACCGACAAGGAAGTATATTCTCAGTGATGGTCGGTATGATTCCAATGAAATCAAAATTTTAAGAGGAGAAATGACGGGATATTATGCTGCTATTTTAGAAGACCCAATTAAGACAAAGAAGCTTCGAGATTACCTTTGAGGTGATTACAGTTGTGTTATACCTTTTTTGGTGGTCAAAGTCCTAATGAATCCAAAGAGAAATTCCGAGCACCAGGTGGTTTGCCCAACGCACGTTAGATGGCAAAAGCTATTTATTCCCTTAAAATTTACTTAATTAGAGATCAGTTCACCCATACAGCCGGATAAAAAAAGGAATCACTGAAGTAAGCTTGTTTGTAGCTCTCATCTACGGTCGACATTGGAATGAGGCGTGCAAAGCTGAGAAAGCTGTCATGACGTGATTCTTTTAAAACAAATTGAAGCTTATCCCAACTGCAATGTTAAGAAGGCAGCTATAGTAACTTTTCACCGCAATCGGTGGTTCTTTTCAGAGCATTTGGTTGGACTTGCCCTCTTTGATTCCCATCTCTGTGACTCTACCAAAGTTGAAATGGCTTCTAACCTACAGCCCCCACCAAAATCTAAGGCTCTTAAGAGAGCTGAGAGTAAAACATATAAACATGAAACTCCTCTAGAAACATATTTGACACAGAAAACTGCAGAACTCTTTGAAATTCTCCATAAAGATGGGAATGAAAAGGCTGCTTCATTTATTTGCGAAGAACCAAATTTGTGGGATTCAGAGTCCGATTACATAGAACTCAAATAGGCTGTTTGCAAGATGAAAGCAGTTAATGACTGCGCTGAAAGGGGCATTGCCCTGATACAAACATTCAATATGTGTATAACCAAGAATAAAAACCAGTTTCAGTATCTTCTTCTGATTGTTCAATCACACTGAACCAAGTATCCAACTTGTAAGGTGTTACTCATAGCTGATGATGATGATGGTAATGTTGCTTAGAGAAGGAAACATATTATAATCTTGTATTTAACATACCTTTTACCCATTCAGAGACTTATTTATGGCCACAGTAATGCATCATTATCGTTTAGCATTATTTATGTATTCAATTACGTCACCATTAATTTTTTCCATTAAAATACGATTGTTTCAGTTAAAAATCTGCATTCACCCACAAAGTGCTCAATCATAGGGACCTCTAAATATTAACCAGTTATCCTGAATTTTTTTTCAAAGCTTTCTAACACCTATTGGAACTGGGGCAAACATGTGGAGCGGATGTTTAAAATAATTTTTTTGGACCACCCTAATAGACATGGTATGTGGTGAGCAAAGCATCAGGGTTCCCTTAGTATCTTACTATGTATGTTTTATTATTTACACAGAAATTCAAAGGCCTTTACATTGGGAAGTCTAAAGACCTTGATATGCTCCAAGGTACAAATACCACGTATTGGAAACCACTAGTATAAGAAAATGGAAAATAAGAATTTGCTTAATTTTTTGAATTATTAAAGCTGGATGCATAACTGCTAACATAATTCTGATATCACAGTGATTAAATAATACAAAATATTGCAGCAATTCAGTAGTATTAATTTAGTTGTGATAGCTTGGTCATGTCAGCCTGGAGTAGAATAATTTCCACAAAGGAATTTTCAACTGAGTTTTCAGTAAGAAACAATGCACAACCATAGATTCCTGTTTTGTTGGAAATTCTTGATTCGTAAATGTGATTGAATCTCCAACGTAAATATTAACCGAATTTGCAAAGTGATGATGAGTTTAATAGCGGATGAGCACCATTATCCTTTTTGTAGTCATATTAAGTTTAGGTAGTACATCTAGCTAGCTGATTATTGCATAAGAATTTTGCGGAGATTCATATCTATTATGTGAAATAATTAGACTGGTAAATAGTTGATACATTCTAATGAAGAAAGATCTGTAAAAACACCAAAAAAAAGTTACCTTTCAGATGGCTCTTAATAATATCGTTTTTCAAAGGGATAGATGTGAGTATACATGCTTCTTATCTGATCTCACATAAAAAATAAGTTGCTGCTATAAAATGTTAAATAACTTTAAAGAAACAATTCAACAAGTGTTTGTAATATAGATAATAATTATATTGTGAAAATATAAGTAAAAAATATCATTCACATAAGAATGTGAATGATATGAAGAATAACTTGTAAAAGAGACAGAATATTACTTTTTCATAAAATCATTAGCAGACAACTAGTTTGTGCGAATGATTGCCATCATAAGGCAATGATGAAAGATAAAAAGGATTGTACATAAATTTGAATTGGAAAATAAATTCTATTGAAGAATTAACTTTAATGAACCAAACATTGTTTATCCTTAAAGGTATGTATATGTGTGTGAGTAATATATGTATATTTTGTATTCCTCAGTAATAGTTTGTTATTCTTTGTTAGTATGATAATCCTTTGGTACATCTGTTCTCTTTTGAGTTGAATAAACCTAATTTAATAATTTTGATTTCCAGCATTCAGTCTACCTGGCATCAACATTATTCAAGTAAAAATGTCTTTCAGATCCCATTATGTAGGTTTTGATAGCAATTTTCACTGAGAAAAGATTCATTTTCTCAATGCAGATTAGAGATAATAGCTGAATGATGCTCCATAACAGAAAAACTCAACTCTCCACTCCAACCCAAAACTACATTCAGAAAAACATTCTTCGAATAATAGAATTTACTATGTTGGCCTTGACTTTGTGGTAGGCTTCCATTATGATGAAATGAAAGGATTCAAAAATTTACCGTACCACTTGATTTTATTTATCACAACCTAGGTTTCGGCCCCTTAGGCCATCTTCAGGTGAATAAACCAGAAAACAATTTCAGTCAGTATATGAAGGAGAGGAGGGGAGGGGGAGGGGAGGGTCCAAGAAAGGTTAGGTGTGGGAGGGTTGGGAAGGAGGAGAGGTTGAACATAGAAACTTTGTAGTTGCAGAAAGGATAGGGGAGGGGAAGGGGAAGAGGTTGTCGTTGATGGTAAGGACGTTGGGACGTTGGAAAATTGATTTGAATGAGTGATACTTCATTGATTGTGAATTTAATACAGTGAGTGATAATTTATTTATAAATTTCAGTTAAAGTTACTTAAAAATGTACATATAAGAGAGGCTTACAATGAAGTTTGTTTTATAGTCAATTGGTGTCTTAAATTACATATAATGACTTGAATTAGCTTTAGTCTGAGAGAAACTAGAGTCTTGAAAATTAGCCGCCAAATGCTCATTTTTTTTTTTTTTTTTTTGGACATTGATATATTTTCACAAATAACTTTTCCATTTTCCCATTCCAAGGTCAACATGGGGCAACAAAAACTTAGAGAAAAGATTTCATTTGTCTTTTATTACAAAAAGAAACTCTGGAAACTTTGAAAGCACACTGTATTTGTTTTAAAAGTACATTTCACACACACAGGCCACTACTGATAATCAAAACTGGGGTCACCAAAGACAAACACTTGCATCCCACTGCAAATTACATACCGGTCAAAGTAAAAAAATTACCTCTATTGTTATAGTAAATATTTATTGATGAAATTTTTGCAGTAACAGAAATATGGGAAGTGAATGTTTAAAATTGAATTTAGAAGTCAAGATTTTTTAAATTTTTCTTGCTAAATTTCACCAATGCAATCTTATAGCACCAACTTAATGTTTCCACCAACCCATGATGTATAATCAGTTCTTTGATCAGCCATGCAAAAAATTACTTCACTAGGAAGTAGGGGTTGTTTAGTAATATAGTTAGTATAATATATATGTAATTTAATATATAGTTTAGTATAATTAACAGTTAAACTTAACAAATGGTGTTAAGTATGTTATCTTCAAAACAAT
The DNA here is from genome assembly GCA_036926295.1 of Pachydiplax longipennis. Taxonomy (NCBI): domain Eukaryota; kingdom Metazoa; phylum Arthropoda; class Insecta; order Odonata; family Libellulidae; genus Pachydiplax; species Pachydiplax longipennis. Next base: position 672,492 of record JAVFKF010000028.1, on the reverse strand, counting down.
TTTAATTATGTAAATGAATCAATCTTCAAAATTATCATAAAGTTAAATAGTGAATATTTACCTAGAGACTAAAGTCTACATTCTGTCTGGCTGCATGCCCTGTATCGGTTGTAGTATCCAGTTCCTTCTATAGATGTCTCACAACCATATCCTCCATTGAAATGAATTAATGCATAGTCGTCACAGTTGGTAATAAGATCACCATTGCAGTCCTAGAGTAGAAATTTCATATTTTTTACTTGAAAGCTCTTTAGTATTTATGAGACGATGTGAAATTTTACTTCCGTGAGTTTAGCAACACAGAAATAGCAAGCAAAGCAAAAAGAAGCTATCTTCATGTTCTTGCGATTTTAGACATTGGTACAGTATTTGTGAGGGTGATTAATCATATTTCTCTTAGACTATGGTAACCAGGTGTCCAAATTTTAGTAGGTGAACAGTTTTCGAACTTCATTCCGATTCCCACACTATTAGAGAATTATGCTGATGATGTTAACCCCCTATGTCAAACGTATCTTTATACTAAGGATGTGATGATGATAACACAGGGCTAATAATCTTGTTTCTTTCATAAAAGACCAGCAAATTGTGTTTATACACACAAACACTAAGAACTCAATGAGGAGACTCAACAAGTTACCTAAACTTTACGGGTCAATTGTTCCTCATTAGGGGGTTCCTGGATAGCCCTAAAGCAGTGAGTTTGACTTCAATGAAAGTGGTCCCGGGTTCAATTCTCGGTGGGAGCCCACGTGCGAAATGACCTCAGCTGTCGAGGCACTTCTCACAATACTACTACTACTGTTCCTCATCAGCTGGACTGAAATATTGTCACAGTTAGACCCATCCAAAGGGAAAACTGATAAATAAATTCTGAAATTTGCAACCATTTTCCTTATAAAAAATTAATGTAAGCAGTTTTTCCTCAATTCTTCATTTACCAGTTGAAACAAAATAAAGGTCACCAAAGGCTTCCTTGGGAATTATTTAGACTGCAGGAAGAACAGGAGCAGATAAGCAATAAAAACAAGTCTATTATATTCTTTGATCTACAAAAAATTCTCTCATGAATTCAATAAAAACATCAAATTCAACTATTTTACAATAACTGAAAGTTTTTCCTGAACAACTGCAACCTTTTCCATTTCAAAATCTAATGTGCATTTAATGTGTTGATTTCAAACATGAACTATTTTCCAGAATGCTATGCTTTGAAGCTTTGGTGCATCTTATATGGCTCAAAATATGCTGATACACTGAAGAAACGTTAGTTACCCTTCCAAATTTTGCCATATATCTTTCCACTATTCTCTTTGCACAGTTGTAGTTATTTGCACAATCTTGATAGGCTGTAAGAGAAAAAACAAATGTTATTATGTATGATCAGCATTCAACTTATATTATGCTTTATTTTATGGCTTACAAATAAGAACTCTGTTATGAATTAAGAAGAGTAAAATATAATCTAGAAGGATATTTAAGAAACGAATGTTAGGATTGTCTAAGAAATGTAACAGTAAATCATTTAAGATTCATTTCACATCAAACTTGATTACCTCCACTTCTAATAGGGTCATCCTCTGGAAGAACGGGTTTATCTGCATCAGACCAATAAACATGTGAAATGTAAAATGGCCCACAATAACCTTCCTTGCATCCAGTAGAATTGCAGCTAGTTGCTGCCATACAAAGGCAATGTAGACAGCTGTCTGATAAGTTGGAGATGAATACACCTGCCAAAGTATTAATACAATGCTAATGATATAAACTTACTATCAGCATGCACAACAATTTAAATAGATAGACTAATGTGACCATGAAAAACTTTCAATTCAGCTTGAAGATCACTTTCATGATTTTAGAGCAAGAAACTGATTTCTTACTTCAAGTATCTCATATGATATTTGTTATAATGATTTACTAATTAATTCATCTATATCAGTCATTTACTCTCATTATTCCCCAAAAGATGGGAACCACACACACAGAAATGAAGTATTGCCATCTCTCAAATTCTCATAAAAAGTTGTTACCTACTGCAGCCTTATACTTATGTGCCCTTAAAGCTAAATGAAAATTTCCCTGATTACTTTTTTGACCAATCTATTTCATGAAATCAGAAATAGACGATGTATTGTTAAGAGAAGTCTAACTTCGTATGCTTGTCCACTACTAAATGTAGGATTTCCCAATAAGATCTATTCTATTCTCTTCAACCCCTACTTTCTGCACATTTGGGCTAATCTTAAAGACTGGGCACAGTAGACTTTCTCATCATCCCAATGCTATTCACATTTTTTAAATCTGAACCTATGATTGAAATCATCAAATTGTAGTGAAAGCTATGACAGCCAACATTTCTGGATTCATCTACAAGCTCTCAGATTTTAAAATTAACTCTGAGTTCTTCCTCTCTATTTGATCTTCATGTTTTCGATCATTACTTAATTACCAACAATTCTAATGGTGAGGTTATAAGGTGTCATTCATTTTAAAGAAGACAATCTTGAAAGTAATATAAAGCAGTCTGAACATAGTTGGTTGTAAATATATGCGTGATATACTCTGAAATGCTCATTTTTTATCTACTTGTAAAATGCCTTATTATCTCTGATTTTATCAAAATTGATAAGTCATGCACTTCATTAGGAACTACATAATTTTATTAACACCTTTCATGCATTCATCATTTTTCATAGCATTGCTCAAGAAAGATACTTCAATTGTGAAGAGCTTTGAAATACAAGTTACTTATATTATATGTTACCTAAGTAATATGCCATCACCAAACAACCATCACTCCTTGAGGAAAATAATTTGGAATCAACCCAAATTAGAGCATTTTGGTCTCATTTCATACTGTGGACAACTTAAAATAGGGCATTAAGAAAAGTAGTTTTAAGGTTTAATAATGCAGACACTTCGTATTAATATAAATTGATTGGACAACTCTTACAATCAACTCCATGATATTTTGCAGCCGTAGTTTCAAACGTACAATTTCTTGCTAGTACCGAAGACTTTTCTTGTTGAGAGACCCAAAAAGGATTAGCAGAGAGGATTGAACTGCCTGAACTCAACAGATATATTGGCAGAGCCTTAGTCTCATTCCTTTTATTTTAATCACTTGTCCAATAAGATCATAATACTCTTAATTTCAGCTGAAAGATGTAATGTCTGCCCTTCCCTCAGCATTCAGTAACGAATGGTGACCGGAAGTTATTCGGTTTATATTCTTTTATAAAGTAATTAAATTGAGTTGAATCGGTTTCGCTAAGGTGATACATCAGGAATTTATAATCAAATCACCAATTTTTCTAAAGGAGGAACTTACAATGAACTCATTATGTGTCTGCTACTTTCCCATCCATTTAATCATGGTACACCAGTACGCTTTCAACTACACTACGCCTGGGAAGCTGAAAATGCTTAAATTTTATAATATTTATCGTTAAAATTAGTAAAGACTGCATAAATTAGAATAATATCTACCGTATATTTTCGAATCTATGATGCACCCAAGTTTTGGAAATCATGCAAGAGGATAAAACCTGCATGAATTTTAAACAGAAATCTAAGATCCACTCGATTCTTGGAAGCTCTAAAAGCGCAAAAATATGCGTCTTAGATTCTAGAGTATGCGTAATCAGAAACCAAACAGAAAACGATAGTTTTCGACTGTAGTTAAAACTAGACAAATTTAATATTTTTACGAAATTTACGCCATTTTTAAATTAAAATAATACAGCAGTAATATCAAAGACAAGTAGGGTGATAGTATAACCGAGTTTTTATCTAAGGAACTGTTAAATTCAATTTTGGGAGGTTGGACGTCGAGGCATCTGTAGGAGGAAAATCTATAGGAGGAAAAGCTGAAACTCTACTTCACATAATCAATTTATATCTCGAAATACGAAAATAATTTTTTTAAGTCACTCATGATCACAAAATTTCGTCTGTTGGTTCATAGAATCTATTTTAATACCCTTTCAAAATACTCCCTAGGAAAAGTTGATTTTCAGAAGAATGAAATACTTGTAATACAAATTAAATTACGGAACTGAATTTCTGCTATACGTGATTATACGTGTTTGGCTCACGCCAAACTTCCTGGTAAACACGTATAGCAGAAAGGTTTTCCACACTATTGAGCAAGATCTTATGTTCGGAAACCAATATGAAATACATTGCGCTTAGATTACTAAACTTCATAGAAGTAAACATGCTTAAGAGGTAACTTCCCATGATTGGTTCCGATTATGTACATAAGCTTGACGGAAATCAAAAAGTCGATAATATGATACTCAAGAAACCATCGTGACTAGTTTCTTTCCGTTGAAAATTTTCTGATAGATTAACATTGAAAAATTCTCTTTGGAAGCAAAAATAAAACCATGAGACACATGTTAATGTCTACAGAACCCATTGATTTGATATCCATTTACTTATACATCTGAATTATGTATTGTTGCTTTCTACCATCTGCAGTATCTATGTTTACTGATTAATAGCACTATCTTAAAACAATAAAACAGGGAATCACTTTTCATAATTGTACAGTAGATAATTTAAAAAATACTTACCCAAAACGTGAGCTGAACAAACAAAGATAAACACAATAAGTCGAAATGACATTTTATCGCTTTTCATCTAATAAGGTCAGATTTGCTCTGAGAAAGAACACTTGGGTCTCTTTTCACGTCTGCAGTCTCGTAATCGTCTTGAGAACAAGTGCCAAGAAATCAGCGATCTTCAACGCTTTTTCCGACTATCTTGGACTTAGTGATAAAATTGAATCTTTTCCCGGTATAAGGACACTGGCTATGTCCTTTCATCAAGGTGACCAACAATGACCAAGCATTTAGAACACGGTTGCCAAATTTAATTTTTGTTTGATTATGTGTAAATGTTATCTATAAATTCATCTATTCAAGATATCCATACAAGATTTTCAGTAGGCCATCATAACCTTTCACGAGATAAATCTGACATTTTAGGAATCATTGGCTGAGATGTGTGAGCCTCTCTCTAGATGTTACCTCTTTCACTTCTGAAGATGATCTTGAGAATACCCGAATTCATTCTGAAATATATGCATACCTGAGTGACATCTTTACGGATTAAAAGTGCGAAAATTTTAAAGCAAGAAACATTAATTAAGAGACAAGAAAAATTTATTACCGAAAATCTTCGTCTGGAGATATTAACGACCGCAAGGATCGAGAACTATCCCCAATGCATTGAATTAATTCGGTTAATTGCGCGGTTGGCAGACCTTTCTAGTGGCATAAAAAGAATTTTCTTTCTCTCCATAGAGAGACATAATTTATAAGTATCTTTTTCTAATTGACTAACGTGCGCGATGAATAAGAAAATGTTCATAAAATAATGAAGCGACCATAACCTTCAATCCTGCACCTGCAGGGAATACAAATATACCTATAAGGGATACAAATTTTAACCATCTTCTGGGCAAATGGGACACGCATACATCCCCTAACCAGAATCAGATTCGCCGGGATTCAAACCCAGGACCTCTGAGTTGGACCCTTCTCAACGGCTGGTATATCTATTTTCCATAAATGTCTGTATTTGAATCTATTTTTAGAGGAATCTCGTTTTTTCACTTCAAGAAGACGTTTTGCCGGCCGGTTATCAAAGAAACTGTGAAATTGACTATGTGAAGGCTTTTCATCATTGGTTTTATCAGCCTTGTTGGCTTTTTGCTCTCATTTGCTCCTACTTACATTATCTCACTGTGCACCGTGGAGTCACTTTTGTTGATATTATAGTGATTTTTCCGTTCATTGTTAAAATATCATCTTATAAGTATTAAATATTCTCATCTTCTATAGAATAAGAAATATATTCAACGAATCGTTGTGGTTATAATTTCTCGTAATTATTGAATTTAATCGCTGTTGAGTATAGTTATGATAGAGCACAGAATTAGAATTGTGGAAATTGTTATAATTAATGATTAATATAATTTTTCCAAGGCGCTTCTCTCCAGAAACTAATTGACTTAGTCGATTTGTGATTAGAAGTGAAAGATAATAATAAAATATTATCGAAAAATTAGAAGCTGAATTGAATTTGTTTTGTCTTAAATATTTCCATCTTGCAAATGTTTATGGCAGAGATATAGCGAAATATTCTCGACACATTTTGGTGTAATTCCTTGTGTGGTTCTCTAATTTAATTATAATTTCTGGATAATATGTATTCGGGGCTCAGTCAACTATCATCTCAAAAATACTCTTTATTTCTGTTTTTCAGTAAATAGGTTTCTTTTTATTTTATATTTTCCACGCAATTCATGTGAAGAAACTACTTGGGTTCTTGATTTCATAAGTATTCTCACAAAGATGTTGCATATCCGACATTTAACGTTAAAATAACGTTTTTAAACTTCAGTGAGTAACCCTAGAGCATTTATTTCCTTCGAAAGAAAATTGAATTCCTCTCTAGTCTCCTCGTCGAAATTTTTGGCAACAGAGCTGTGAAGCAATCACAGATTCCTGAATGTATTATGTAAGCATTTAGGTACCGGGATTGATTCCTTCGGCTTTACTCTTAACTCCTTGAATTCGGTCTCTTTTCAACCACGGTAAAGCTGTATGGATCTTAGCATATATATATTTACAACATTCATAATTAAGTTTTCATTATATCGTTGTTCTATCTGATTTTTCTATTCATCTTCTTTGAAATTACCAAGCAAATTTGATGCACAAAGACAGTACCGAACACTTTTAAAAAGAGGAATTTCTCCATTTAGTAGTTTCAATTTGTGCCAGCGCAATATTCTCCAGCCGAGAAATTTAAGATTTTCGCAGGATCTCATTGGATTAAAAGTTCGGATTTCATATCATGTTTTCTTAATAAGAAGAGGAACCGAGGAATTCTGTCTTTATTAACGAGGTTGTATCGAATTTGAAGTGGAACATAGAATTAGATATAACAAATGTATTTATCAACATATTCTCTATTGAAAATCCCAATAAATTGTAGTATGTATGTACATAAGCAACGATTTGGAATAAGGGTCCTGCGTTTGATGTTTAATGTTATATGATGAATTACTTTTATTTCACTTTCAAATTAATGTTATATTTTAATTAATCAAATTTTGTGCAACATATACATCTCATTTATCTGCAAAAATAATACGTAAATAATTTGTTTACCTCAGTCTGTTTGTGTCGTAATGGTTGAGTTATTACCTTGAGATGACTTTCACCTTGGCGATGGCCTGGAGTTCTTACTTGCCCTACAAGTCTTTTTCGTTCTTTTCTTTTGGGGTCATTGTCTTCCACCGCAACTGGTCAAGGTCGTCTCCAACTTTTTTTTCTTTGACTATTATCCGCACCCAAGTTGGAATGGAGAATATATCATAGCCTTTGTTTTAAGGACAATAACGAATAGCTTCCAACACTCGGAAATGTAATAATTGATTCCTACTCAAATGACGCCAGATATACATCGAAAGAGCTTTAGAGTTTGACTTCATGAACTAAGGATTACGATAATTTCTAACTGTTAATAATTTTACATTGTACTGTTTCTGTCAAATCTATTCACGGATTAGAAGAAACTTAACTTGAATGTTATAGTTCCATTTTAACTTTAGAAATAAAATATATTAATGGTAATTGCAAGGTAGAATGATCAGATTGTCATTGTTAGCCCAGAATTATTCAGCCGACAGTGTTTTTTGCTTATCAAAATGCGGGGTGATACAATTACGAGATAACGCAATTGAGATCCAACTGAGCTTCATCATTTCATTATTAATACATTTAAATGTGTAGTTGAATTACTACAATACTCAACTCTGCCACCGTCCTTTTTTATCTAATCTTCAATTTCTCATAAAAACAGATTGCAATCATTCTCCATTTTTAAAAGTAATGAGTACATAAGTAGCATTGCAGTAAAAGAGTTTGATAGCGAGATCTTGTGCAGAGGTATTATGGTATTTAAGTGAAACAGATTTTTGTTTAGTTGAAATATATTAATGCGGCTCAGATGAGCGTCGTTTGAAATTATAATCATTCGCAGTTATTTTAAAGTGAATGTGTCAATGTGTTAACACTGTGATGTTTCTACTGTGAAGCGGAACCCTTGAAAAGAACTTCCAAGAAGTGCGTCACGTCGAATCTAAATGTGCGATTGATCACCTTCTTGCATGATTCTTGATCTTTACTTATGACGAAGTAACCCACGTTCGCGGAATTCAAAGCTTTAACCTTTTCTTAGAATTAGCGCAAGAAAATTCTCCTCGTATATACTATGACAGTCAAAAATTCTTTCAGATTGCTTCAATCAGATACGAATTTCGAAAGAAAACCAAAACGGGTTTTAAATTTTCGGAAAGTTCTCTTTATGCAGTTGCCACAAATATCACTACAATGGCGGAAATATAGCAAAAATATTGCTCTCACATTATGAACATTTACGTGGCTCTCAGAATTATTTGACTTGAAGATATTTACCACATATATTTGGTAAAGTCTCAAATCTCTACTTATTTAATTTAATTTTATATTTATGTTTTGCTATTATTATTTGGCATTCAATCATCACTGACGCAAAACCCAGATGAAATTAATTATTATAAAGTTTTTATTTTAATCTTTTATTTAAAAATTTACAAATTATTTTAAATACTTCCCAGTAAATAATTCACAGTAATAATTTTTCAGAAGTTAATTTTTCACCTCAGTCTCATTAAGATTAATCATTTAAGATTAGTGAAGGAATAAGAAAGGCTTTTCTGAGAACCATCACTTTTTCAAATTATATTTAATTATGTTTACAAATATACAAGGGATTCTAGAAACTGAATAGTTTTTAAAAAATGGAATTAAATAATTTAAGTCAGATCTTATTTCTCTTTCAATATGAATAATGAATGAATCTTTTATTGAAGTACACAGTAAACATAGAAACATCTTGCTTGAAATCATCATCATCTATGAAGAAGCTAACTTATTCATTTTCATTCTGTGCAGAAGTTCTTCGATCAGGAGATAGCTTTTAATCAATAGCACCTCCAAGTTCGTTAACTCTCAGAACACAGTTTTCAAACCTCTGTTGGTATAATGGAGTGAGACCTCCACCACAGCCATATCCACCAAGAAGGTGAATCCTTGCAAAGTCATAGCAGTTCACCACTCTATCACCATTGCAGTCCTGAGTGAGAAATTAAATGTAAGTTATGAGATGCAATCACTGAAACATCTAAAATGATCTGATCTGTATCAGATAATCTATTCAACGAATATGGACATTGCTAAACCTTATAGCTGTTAAGAATGTATATTTTAGGCTGCTATCCATTCACTTTTTCAGGGGATCATGTTATTTTTTAGGACACAACTTAACAGAAGTTACAGAACTTAAACTGCAGCAAAAGTGCTAAAGATGGAATTTTTCATAGGAAATATAATAATATTGTTCTCTTTATAAATTTCAATTTTGCAATTAAACAAAAAATTTTGCTTAAATTGAGTTGAGAATATAATTTTATGACATTAAGTTATTTTTCCAATGCTAAAAACTATTTTATCTGATAATTTATCTTATTGTTGAATATATTAATCTATTATTTACTTTCAAAAAAATTATCATTTTATGATTTTTGGATTAAATATTAATAACAGGAAGAATGATAAATTATCATTGAGATTAATTAATTTGTCCATTATAAACTTTTAACATAAAATAATTAAATTAATGTGTGAAACTTAATTATTTAATCATAACTATAGGATGCAAAACCAAATTTCTAAATCAAACATTTATCTGTGCCTGTCTAGGAATTAAAGTGACTCTAAGAATGCTTTGTTTTTTGTAATTCATTCTTATCACTTTTAGGGGATGAATATCAGACCATTTACCTTCCATAAATGTCAACATAGTGATAGATGAAGCACTCAAGAAAGCAATCATGATGTGTTACCATTTTCTATAAAAGATTTTTCTTGGTTTACCAATTCAAAGAAATATGCAAGGTACATTTCCAGCAATGGTTTAACCTCGGATATACGACCCTGGTATATATGACGACATCACTTATACACAGATTTTGTTTTGTTCCTGTGAATAACCCCATATATTTCCAACCTCCTGTATGAAACTTCATTTATATGACGAGCTCCTTTATAAAACTTATTTTTCAGGTCGCATAACTGGAAGTACCTCACTTATATGACTTGCCAGAGTGAATCAATTGAAATTGAGCAGAAGTCCGTTATAGCGAGAGCTGAGGAAATGTACTCGTTATAGCAGTTATCTATAACTAAGTGCCCGTCCACTTGAATCCAAAGGCAGTATGGCAATTCGAGTGCAGCAGAATGGAAGTATGTAACACAACTCAGTAACATAATAATGTTACTGAGTTGCTTATGTAATCTGAAAACAGAACACAAGGTCATGATAACTTATGTAACCAAAGGCAGATTGGTCTAAGTTGCCCTATGCAGAGAAGTTTCTTGTAGTCACAAGATAGTTCAATCTAGCAAAAAGTATGAGCATAAAAATTAATTTTTGAATTCTAAGTTAATTAGAAGTCTGTTATAACAAGAATTGACAAAAATTGGAAAAGTACCCATTGTAAAGCGTACCGTTATAGCCGATTTCTAATACTAAATGCCCATCCTCTTGAATCCAAGGGAAGTATGACAATCCGAGTGCTGCAGAATGGAACTGTATGGTTTTTAATTCTTACGCAAATGATTCATAATGCACAAAAAGTACGCTAACATCAAAATTATTACTTCATTGATTCATAAACAATAACCAAAGTGCGTGCTCTAATATAAAATGTGGAATCTGAATCAGCACTGCTTCTAACTCCTATGCACCATCAGACGATTTGGTGCAAAGTTTTGTATGAAAACAAATCCCATGGGTAAATGCCAATAAGATGGTAACTGGATGAAAAATTCTGCCTCTGACTATAGGGGCCGTCGCCGAGAAGAAACAAGATGAGGGGATAGGAAGTACAAGGGACAAAGGGGAGAGTGAAACCCATGAGAAGTCTCTAATCAATGCTTTCTGAAATATTTTTGCTAAGGGAGGGAGAGGCACCTTGTGGGAAACAAATGCTTGAATTAGATGATGATAATTTTTGCATTAAATTTTTTTTCTGGTCTTTGAAGAGAAAACGCGCCTCAGATTACCATTTGCTTTTTGGACTTTGTCTTTCACATCAAATGATGATTCCCAGATATGCATCCTGCAAGACAAATATAGAAACGAGGCACTCGTTATACTAATACTTCAGAAATAACCACTTGTTATGGTCGTAACTACCTATCCTTTTTGCTGTGAGATGGAAAATGGCCAATAAATCACTCGCTATAGCATCACTCTCGTTATATGTCGTACTCGTTAGAACGGACTTCTACTGTAAAATTTAAAATCACTCCTGCTGCAACCAACCAGAGCTTGCAGCTTATTTATATTAATTAAAAGTAAATTTTTCTTTTTCATTTTAAAAACTGACTGAATGAATGTTGATTTTCTTACACCACATGCTTTCTCATTGAACAGAATCTTAAAACTATTATCAGATCTCTGCAGATATTTAGTGATAGGCTATTTTTGAAGAAAACTAGTTAGCACAGGATCTTTTTATCAAAGCAGATTTTTTATAAGGAAATACTGCTATTGATTTTAGAAGATTGCCTGACAATGAACATAATGGTCTTATAGATGCACATAGATGAGAAATCTGTAACCATCCCTTCACCGGAACATCAGAAAAGTGTTACTAATGACATCTTGAAAAATTTTCAAATTTTCATCTTTTCTATTACATATTTCCCTATTAATATACATGACTTTCATCGAGGTTCTCACTTCTTCAATCACCAATCTTGGTTTGTTTCATGGTCACCAATAAATTGCCTGAAAACAGCTGTTCATGAGCAAAATTTCTTCAAAAATTGGCTCCTCTGCAAGAGTGCAAATCAAACTTCTTGTTGAGGGGAGGAAATATTTAGAAAATCTGCTTCATGCACCTATATCAAAATAAATAACATTTCCTCTGTTGTAATGAAAGGTCATTCGAAAGACTGCAATTTAAGGGGATTTTCCCCCTTTGCTATAATTTTATTGTTATGAAGAAAATTCCAACTTAAATTTTTTTATATCTGTCTGTACAACCAATTAGATGATCTTTAGTAAAAATTTAAAAATCGATGGATTACTATTTTTTTAAATTCTTTGGTACTTATTGGTATTTTCATAACTGAACTATTGGTATTTTCATAGCTGAATAACATAGTTGTTTTTCAATCTATTTTGAAAACTTGGTTACACTTTTGTTGATTTGCACACTGTCCTCTGCACTCATTTAGCAAAATTTCCCACATGTGAATTGAAAATTTAGCCCTGAGGCTAAGTGCCAGGAATGCTAACAATTAAACCAAGAAAATTTAACTTTGGAAACATTGTTCAGGTATGCAAATTTATATTTCTTTTTGGGTAACGTGAACATTTGTGGTGTTACCTGTAAGTAAATTAGAGTACTAGGTTTCATTTTCCTGCCTCCAAATGAGTTATTGCAGCCAGGAAGCAAAAAGACCAAATTGGGCAGCTAAAAGGGGTTTCATGCTCCCTTGTCATAAAACATCACTTATAAAACTTTTTGGTGGTCCACGGAAAGTGAGGTTCTACTGTATTCATAAGCTACCATTATTACATCCTTGACCTTGAGTTATAGGCATAACCTTTATATGCAGTCTCACTTATCTTTCAATTAATCCATGAGAAACTTCTTGTTTTATAGTTGAGGACAAATTAAGGGTCATATTATGAAAGTGATTTGGTTTTTATTTCTATGTTATATATGAATATTAACTAACAGTTGTCGCTAATGAGGTTTACTGAAAATTAATTCATCAGTTATTTCAACTAAAGCTCTTAAGATATTAGTTAAAGCATACATTCTTTAGCATCATTTATATTAGTTCCTGTACTGGGTTAATTTGCCTTTACTCTGGAGAGTGATACAAAAATTTCATTGGCAATGTTAATTATGGTATTTCAAATTGATAAAGATAACTTATTAAAGACAACTATAACATGAAATTGTTTTATTCTATGAAAGAGTCATGATTAGCTAGAGGAAAGGAATCAATTTTTAGACGTACCTGTTGGAACTTTGCCATATATCCTCGAACTGATCTGGCTGCACAGTGAGCATCAGTCACACACCGGGCATAGGCTGAATAATTATCAATAAATATTCCTTTTTTGAATAATCTCCTTTACTTATTCTTTATATTCAATAAATTTATCAGTAAAATTGCAACAGATATTGTAAAAGGCAGCAGAGCATTCTTTAATGAGTCGTTAGTTTGAATATAATTTAATAAGGAGACTTAAATGGAGGAAGTTTTGTCTGATATACCCTGAAGCACTTGTAAGAAATTCAGAATATATTCAATGATTTTGCAATGAAACGAAAAAATTAGAAGGAAGCTACTGGAATGTTTGTCACAAATTGTTTCATTTAAGAAGTGAGAACATTTATGAATGAAACCTATGAACACAATCAGTTATATTTTGCATTTATTTATGAGGAAATACATCTTATTATTGGGATATATTTGGCAGATATGAGGAATTTATTCAGCATTTTGATATAATTTTTACTCTCATAACTGACTTACCTCCATCAGCATCTGGGCTATCTAGATCCAGAACTGGTTTTCCAGAATCTGCCCAATATGCCCATGTGATTCTAAACAGACCACAAACATCACCAGAGCATGATAAAGTGCGGTTGCAACCAGAGATGGCCTCACATATACAGCCGAGACATACTTCTGATACCTCAGCCCCTGTTTCATAATGAAAAAATCAACATTTAATGAACCTGGAAGAATCATCCTTTGGATAAGTTTTTATTTCAATTCAAATTAATTAAAAAATAATCTCTTCATCAATGCAAGAATTGCTCTCTTAAATGAATATACTTTTTTGAGTCCTTTTATGTACGAATATAGATTTGAATGTTTATGTAGAATACGATTGGTGAGATGATTGAGTGGTATATAAGATGTGAATATGGGTGGCAGTATGATGCAGAGGAATACACTCAAATAGAAATTTTATTGATATTCACTTGAAGTCGAATATAAACAATATATTTGCCATTTTTAAAGGCAGCACGAAAATAAACTAATAAATATGGCCAACAAAATAAAATTATTCAGTGCCAGAGATCTTTAAATTTTCTTTAATTAATCAATTTTAAACCATAGCTAAACATTCCATAAAGAGACTATTTAACTTAGATGTATACTGCAAGGTAACTATTTTCTACTGTTGAAATGGACCCATATGTAATGATGAGCCTATTTCCATACTTTTGGAGAGAGCACATTTGATATGAATAGGTGTTAGACTCCGTTTTACATATGCCAACGAGAATAAAGATACACGAGAAATCGAATATTTCAAAATTAATTTACATTTCTATAGCACTTAAAATATCGAATCAGTCAAGCAACGAATAATGTCGGGAAATATGGACATGTAAATGGGAAGTTAAAAATGTAGAAGTCGTAATTTTTCGTGGAAGTTAGCAATGTTTCCTTCCAATAATACTCGTTAATACTTTATTTAGATTAGGCTAAATTGGCGTTCACTGGTAAAAATAATGAAAGCGACAAATCAGGATTGACTGAGGACACTATGCATTGCATGTGAGTCCCAAGATTTTTCTCATTCCATGCGTTGTGCGCACTCGGTCGCCAATGCTCTGATCAGGGCCTCGATTTTAATACTTTCGCGCGGCGCGAGGAAATGCGTTCCCAGAATTGCGATGAAGATGCTTCGGAGCGAACGAAATGACAATTGCGTTGGAAGTGCGATTTTATAACTCGTATCGCCAGCGATATCAGCGATTCGAAGCGCGAAGCGGATTACCCTCTTTGATATAAAAGTCAAAAACTCAAGTTCTATGCAAGATATCGCATCGAAACAAACTGCAAAGGAAAATTACAACATTTATCTCGAGACAAGTTCTTCCTCACGTGAGAAACCAAAAAGTTTAAGAATAAGAAATACAGAATGAAAGCAGAGAGAGATCTTACAGGTACATCCTTACAGCAAATAAATCAGAACTACAGCGATAAGAATTCTAAATGAAAAGTTCCTAAGCAAACACTTCGGCACACATGCACTCACTTCAAAGACTCGAATAGATCTATTCTCAGTCGCTAAAAAAATCGAATAAATTCACTCGGTTAGGATAGAGTAAAAAATCGAAACGCTTCATCGATCTTTTGGTTCAATCGAATTATTCGATTGTTTTCATTCGATTGTTCCCATCTCTACTTTTAACAAATCCGGTAGCCAATTCAAATTTGGCGCGGGAATCGCGAGGCGAGTTGACTGAGAGTAAGTTTTGCAACAGCGTTAGCCGTAGGGGCAATACTGTCAACTAAATATGGAATGCTCTTTAGAAAGAAACATATCTGAACTGGATGAAATCTACAGATCTTACGTAGATAAGTAACGATATAAAGGTAAAAGAAGCAAAACCTCTTTCATAGACGAAATACTTGAGAAAAATAGAAAAACTGTCTTCGGTAGGATCTCATCTATGATCTTAACGCAAATAGCATAGCAATAAGGGACGATGACCATGATCTGTTAATTATTTCTGACTAAGCTACCAGCATGTCCACTTGATTCTAATTTAACTCTTGACGTAATTGAACTAATTAGCACTTCAAGTTAGCCATTAGCTATGGAAGTAGTCTCGTTTACGAGTAGTTGGTACATGTATCATGTATTTTTACTTGCTTAATGATGCTAGTGAAAAAAGTCTCACTCAGCCTCCGCATGGTACCCAGGCGTAGATACTTAACTAATGCAATATATTAACTTTTTCAAGTATCGTTTCATTATGATAATTGATAGTATCATTTAAAAAGACTACGATATCCTCTTCCGTACAAATTGAATCTTACGAATTTATCTGATTTTTCCATTATTATCATAATTATACGCTTTATAATTATCTTTGGCTACTTTGGGAAGTGTTTAATTAAAAAAATACTTGATGGAAATATATGTCAGTTCTTCTCTTTGAGCATGGATTTTCAGAATTTTATTTTTCATCTATAATGAACTGAGCTATAACATTCTCATCATGCTGATTGTTAATGATTCTAAATATTGCGGCCTTTTTGTATAAAAAGCCTCGTGAAATTATGCAGCGATAACAGAATAACATAAATTAGTGGATACAAAATGAATTGTTCACCATACTATTCGAGTATTTTTATTCGTGATTAGAATATGTTTTTCGTTTAATTCACTTTTATATAATGTTGTGTAAGTTTCGAATGATCATTGGAGCAAAGCAAGTCTGTCTGAGTGCATAAAGGTCAGAAGTGTAATCCCACACAGCGTAGGTAAGGCCGCTGACCCTTTAGGAATCCAGAATATAGAGAAGCAGCTCTTTAGATGAAAGTATTGTAGCATAGCAGCTGTATCTTCGTGGTGATAATACTATTAGTAATATAATTACTAATAATTACTTGATCTTGAGAAGATCCTGGAGCAAATGATTAAGATAACCATCAAGATTTTTTCCAATGATTAGTTGAACAGCCTGCTGTGCTGATTCCATTTCAAAGTTAAATTCGGGTGCGTGTTAGTGAGGCAATACGACCAATTCTCTCTTTAAATATTCAGATTCCTAGAATGCGCTACTATTTACTAATTTCGGCTGTTTTTGCTATCCGAAGCCAAGTTCCAAATAAAATTTTAACTGAATTTATTTCCACGTTTAAAAACAACACTTCAACTTCTCAGCCGAAGATAAGCGAATGAGTGGCGGAAATTTACGAGACTCTCAGGAAGTCATTATCTTCTTCACTTGGAAAATGAGTCTTCGGTCTATAATGGGTATTTAGTTAGGATTCCACTATCGCTATTTGTCGTAATTTGCAAGTGATTACTAAAAATTAATTAAATTCCCAATAAAGGTTATGATGACTAACTGACTTTGAAATTAATAGTATTGATTCATTAAATTGTGAAATTCAAGAAAAGGATTAATGAGAAGGGATTAAAAGTACACGAGTTTTCAAATACAATTCTAAATGAAATTAATTTGTGATGTAAAATGGCCATCAGCTCAAACTCCAAATCATTCGTTACGGAAAAGCTGAAACTCATGCGTCAGAATTTAGATTTATCTGATACATCGAACAAGATTCTTTCACGCCAATCAGATAGTGATATTTAATAATTAATTAAGAGAAAAGATTTCTCTATCAGTGGAAGGACTCGTGCATCCTTGATGAAAGCTGTCATTCAAATTAGAATTTCAGATAATTGAAATTTTACTAAAAAATATAAACATTTATTTCTGGAGAAACAATAAACATCGATTCTACAAAAATAATACTTTAATGTCTATTTACTCTTACTGTGATGTGCGGTATTTTTATTATAGATGAATCTATTTTGATGTGCCTGAAATCTTCTTTTTCGAAAAGAGCACAAGAACGCCATTAAATGTGTCATGGTCATTATATTTTCCTAACTGAATTTTCTTCCATTTCGATTAATGTTTGATGTTGTCTATTGTTTGCTAATTGTGGTTCACTAAACATTCTTTCCTTCTCTAAAAATGTATGGAATTATTCTTTGCTTTCCTTTACAGGCTGTGGTCAGTGATATAATAAAAGTCTCGGATAGAGTTGACATACGCATTCCTTCCAATGTGACTCAAATTCGAATAACTGTGGCAGGATTATTTGTGGTGCCCCGAACCTGCGTTGACTTAAATTTTGAGGAATGAAATCAAGAATCTGCCTTTTAAATTAGTTGAGTGAATAAAATACGTTTATCAGATACTATAGGTGAGCACATATTTCCATTATAATTCCTCTTTCTTATTATTTTATCGAATTGACAGCTTGATTGGTACGGTTCCGGTGAAAACGAAACGTTTAGTACTCCCACTTTAACAAATTGAATTACATTGGAAATTTCTCAGTATTGTGTTAAAATGTGATTTCAAATTTTATATCACGGCAAAATTCCAAGTGAGAGTAATCCGTGGTATAAATATATCACTGTCTATCCTGTAAATATTAAGTTGGTTTTACCTTCAGTAACTCTATCTATAGAAAGTTTTATAGATTTCCTTTTAAGTCTAGTTTTAAGTGATCCTCTCGACGCTTGAAATCGGTAAAGCGAATTTGAGAGAAAAGTATATTTGTTGTGACAGTGTTTCTTATACTTGAATGTATAGCGCTCATCAACAATCTGATTACAAGTGTTACGTGTTGCGTATGCGTTAATGACGGGCATCGATAAGTCATAGAAAGATTGATTTTTCATTTTTTTCGTCTCTAATGCTTTTTCTACGGATTTCTCCCATGTTAAGTTTTTTTGATTGAAATTATGGTGAGAATGGACGAAACATGTCCTTTCCGATGTTTCTGTAAAAAGGAGAAGGGAACAATAAAAATGAGACGCCTGGAATAGCAAGATGGCTCTGGAGGTATAAATGTTCTTCATTATTAGATTTCACTCTTCCCACGATCACTCAATTCACCGAGCCCTCGGGTTCCCTTGACGACCAATGCCATATGGTAAGTCGTGACTCTTCACCTTTTCTCTCCACTCTTACGTATGAATAAGGACAAATGAATGACAAAAGATAGGCAACTCTTTGCCCCATAAAGGAACGTCACGAATCATCGGAAAATTTGCCTTTGGATTTCACTGCTCATGTAAAAACCTCGAATTCGACGAGTAGGAGAAATATGAATCACTGAGTAAGTGATTCTCTGCTTGAAGTATCTTGGATACCAATCCAGATTATTAGCTATTAAACAATCAAATATAATAATTGGTAAATTTTTAACGATGAGAAATTTCAGGCAATCTATATTTAATTAAAATCGGAGAATCATACTGTATGAGATCCGAGTGAAGGAATATCCGAATGGAGCTTCGACAATGAAAATAAATTGATGCAGTAACATCATTTTAATCCTCTGCATACCTCAAAAAACTTAAGTTATCAATATTTTAGTCAAATCAGTTCTAGTTTAGATGAAATAATTAAAGAGGTTACATTTCAGTACTTAATTCAGGAGTTACATTATTTTAATGGTAGATGGTGCATTTAAAATTGAATTGAGTAGGATATTAAAATAGAAACTGAAATAAAAGTATCCTATATTGTTAGCTGTTCTCTAAATATTAGGAGAATTTCTGTGCCTCATTTTTTATTATTGATGAATGTTTTCCTTTCGCTCAGTATGAGGTACGATGAGGCATTTTCAGCAGTTACGATATTTTTTGGTTCATACGTATTCACATTCATCACTTGTAAATATGTTAAAAGAGAGCGTATACGTATATCTTTAGAAAATTGCAGAAATGATGAATTTTTCAAATTCATGAGATCCTAAAATCGTCATAGAGATGAATTTGGACTAATGGATAAGCCAAAACAACGATTAAACTAATAATATCTGATATGCACGAGGTTTCGTTTAGTTTTGTTGGATACAACAATAAGGTTAAAACAAATCAACGGCATTGCTTTGATGACTATCTAGTATCTATGAGTGGGAAGAAAGAAAACGTGTAAAAAAGTTTCGTAGTATGACCCCTCACGAAACACATCCGGGTTTGGGATTGCGATGCGATTGCTCTAACCAACAAGTAGTTATCGCGGGTCAGCTTAGATAACACCAAAAGGCGTCATACTCTTTATTGGTTCCAAGACGTCTTCCGGATATGAACTTCATGAATTTATAAATTTTCAATTGCAGTTTACAATTATTCAAGAAGGAAAACTAATTAGCAATCGAATAACGCCCGCACATTTCGTTTTCCCTGATGTCTTCATTCCTTTCCTTCAGCGATGTTTACTTTATTATTAATTTAATTTACCATATTTAAATAACGGCTAGCTCAAAGGATGACCGCATTAAATCTAATTTTTGAATAGGCTTAAGAAGATACTGGAAAACCTCTCCTGAGTAGCTTCTCTGAAATACTCTTGCACCCTGAAAAGAAGGGGGGAACGTTAAGGCGTGCACCTATCATCGAGGAAGAACAGACATGAAAAAATCTCTCACATGACCGGGACTCAAATCTTCCATATGTCGTATGGCTACACTAACCAATTAAGCTATCTTGCCAGTACATTCCGTTTTGGGAGCGGGCAAAGGGCAAGTTAATGGACCACATGAGTAATATATTTTCGCAAATTATGCGTTACATACCAGAGAGGAAGCTGGAGAGAGCCAGGAGGCCGACGCACACAACTAGCACTCGGTTCCACATTTCGAGATGTTGGCGGTCCCGCGTAGAGAACCTCTTATAAAAGCCCCCTCTTCCGCCTACCTCTCCCCCCACTCCGAGGGCGTCCTTGTACTTCCAGCCCACATCACCTGCTCATCCTCATGCTTTCCACATACCTTGGAGCAATGAGACGGAAATCCCCACGTCATTACGGGAAATTCTCACCATTTTGGTGTTCGCGTTAGATAAGGGAGGGCACATTATTCGAGGAAACTTTCTATTCTTCCATTCTTTTTGTCGTTCCATATAATTTCTCTCCCAGCAAATTAAGTTTGCGGCTCTACAAAAGAACCACTCGTAAATAAATGCTGATTTAGTTTCTCTTCATTGAGACTCTTCCGGCTTTGATGAGTCATTCACTACAGACCCATTGTTTTTCACTCGATGGATCCATATTTATTTTCAAATTTAGACTGAAAAATCCTCATGGAAAATTGCGCCCTTGGTATTCCACCTTCAAGTGTTTCTTGAACATTTTACTTCCTCGCTCAAATATGTAATGTTCTAGAAAATTATTTGGGGATCTCTTTTTATTCTCTTTCACTTATTATCATAACCTGGTTTTGCAGCCGTGATTGGTAATAATTTCTTACTTTTTCATTGCGATCAGAAATGCTGCGTGTATATATTCCACCATAAAATCAAGGAGAGAATAACATTTAACGAGATCTGAACCGGATCTTTGGTATTTTGTATCAGTGGATTTATCAAGGTCGATCGATTCTCTCTTTTCGTGTTGGAAATGTATTGTCATAATACTATTTTTTCTCGTACTGAAAACGACATCTAGCCTTTATTTAAACTCGATAAAATATAGAAGCATTTTAGGATTATATTGATCCTGACGGGACGAAAAACGCCTTACTAATTTTAATTTAATTTGTTCTACTGTTGATTGAAATGACATTTCCTTATCTATAATTCATTTAAATAGATAGATAATTTAGCAATTAATTATTCGTTGAAATATATGCGGTTATAATTGCATTTAGTTATAATGGTGAAAACATATGATTATACCCGTAAATATATCCGCTGCTGGCTTATATTATTTTTGTTAAATAGCATTAATAGACGCAAGGGTATTTTTTCATAGAGGTTGTAGTGAAAAAAAAATAAAATTCGAAGGGGTACGAAGTTGGCAGAAGGAGAAACTGAAACGAAATTTGTTTTCGTAAAAGCGGAGGGAAAACTGGAAAGAAAAACGTCATGATTCCATACCATGATCACACAAAACGTTGAGAGTGTGTCTCGTTTTAATTAATTTTTGTAAAAAAACTTTAATTTTAAGCTATTCAAGAGTAGTATTGAAAATGGAAATAAAATATTATTTTA
This sequence comes from Pachydiplax longipennis, assembly GCA_036926295.1. Taxonomy (NCBI): domain Eukaryota; kingdom Metazoa; phylum Arthropoda; class Insecta; order Odonata; family Libellulidae; genus Pachydiplax; species Pachydiplax longipennis. The sequence goes on along the minus strand of JAVFKF010000028.1, from coordinate 650,787 downwards.
GTTCATTTTCCGTTCTCATTAGTGAGTAAAAGTAAATAATTTAATTTTCTTTAGAAATGTGTAGTTAAAGTGTCACTCTTTTATGGATATAACGACACCCTCGTTTGAACGAAAAATAGTTTATATAGTTGCTTCTTCTAAATTTGCATATTCTAATTACTATCTGGCAGAAAATACTCGGAGAAGGATTTTGATTTTCAGATCAATGAAATGTATCCGTTTTTCTATCCAATGGTTTGTACATAAGTATGAACGTAAAGTACGTCTAACAATAAGACGACGTCGGCTCGAAAGCATAGCATTCGAAATGCGTATCTTTGCCTTGAAGAACGCCACACATGCGCGATCTCCTGCATTACACATTCGCGGTTCACTTCGAGAGACAACGTTGAAGTTGTGGTGGCGTCCGGTCTACATATGCTTGTTGTCGAATCCGATTTTCAAGATCTAGGACTTATGTTAATTTTATGCCATGGATACTTTGAATTCCAAATGAAAGGTTCGCATCTGTAGAGTTCCAAAAAGTCGTAAACGTGAGCGTTATTCCTGCCCATTTTTCAATTTAAAATGGAAAAACCACGCGTAAAAGACGAACTACACCGCGACTATACACCGAAAATAACGAGATGCGCCTAAATTTGCAGAATAAGGGGAAATAGGATGGCAAGGCCTCTTTCACCAACACTCTCAGAAGATGGGAATCTTGACACAGAGATTCATTTTGGAAGTGGGGCTTGTGGGATACGAGCAGGGATGATCATTCAAATTGAGAATCGGAGAAAAGGGAGATCATGGATGTTATTAGCGAAAAACATAATTATTAAAATATTATTTATTGTTGTCTATTTCCAAAACAAGAGACGCGGTGATAAAATAATTTTATTTATTTGAAAATTCGAAAGCCTGAATTCTATCTCATTATTACCAACAAAAGTAACAATCTTACAAGTACGACGACAAAAGAACAATAAAGGCAAAATATAATTAAGTAAAATGAATAACAAGAGAATAAAAATACTGATTTTCAGAAAAATATTCATTAATTTAATATATGAAGCAATGACATTCTTATCTATATTTGAATGAAAATTTGAGCTTCACATTTGCGATTTTAGACTTTTGAACTCCCCTCGTTCTTCAGCGCCGTTTCTCTAATGGTCCTTGGTTCGATGCCAGAGAGTCATTCCGATTCTACCATTCATTTCAAAGGGGGATAACGGAATCTTATTTTAGGACATTCCCGATAAGATATTGAATTGAAACTTTGGAATATGTCTGAATGGCGCGTATACAACATTAGTATGCAATTTTCTCTCACGAACGAGTCCTGAATTCGACGCCAGGTGGTCTTTTGTGCGAGCATTTCAAAATATTTCTGAGGCACTTCTCCGTAAGATAGAGGATTCAAAATCACGTGCTTTGCAGATGTAGTCTCGGTAGTGGTCTTCTATACCAACAGTGAATGAAACGTCACGAAATGACCGTTGGTTTGACGCCAGGGGGATGTGAATTTCTCCCCTCTAAAATACATTTCAGGGATTTTAAGGATTCTTTTGAATACTTAATCGATAACCTGGAAAGGTAAAACCTAGAATGTGGATTGCGGTTATAATAAGCTTACATATGCGCTGTTTACTGTTTCCCTGATGGCCCTTGGTTCGTCGCCAGGGTAGTAAGAAGGGTCTTTACCGAAACTTAATCGGCGACAACGTTTACGGCAATGGACCTTGGTTCGATACCAGATCCGGTATTTTTTCCGTTTTAATCTACGCTTAGCTGAATTAAGGAATGCTTTTGCAAGCAGTTCCGAGCGTAATTGTATGTTTTGGTGAATATCACAGATTTGCTTGCACTATTCAAGCAAATTTTACTCGTGTATGTGTATATATCATCATCATCATCAGCCTTTTTCAATCCGATGTCGGATGTAGGCCTCCTCAAGTGCTTTTTCAATTTTCTCTATTCTGAGCTTCTCTTTGCCATGTCACCCCTAAGTACTTAATGATGGCTCTGTTCCATCGGTCCTTTGGTCTTCTTCTTGGTCTCTTCACATCTCTTGGTGTCCAGTTCAGAACCGCTCTTGTCCAACGGTTGTCGATTCTTCTCGCCACATGACCTGCCCACATCCATTTCAGTGGCCTTACTTTATCTATGATGTCTGTCACTCCGGTCTTCATCCTCACCCAGGTGTTGCGTTTCCTGTCTCTTCTTGTGATACCAAGCATACACCTTCTTTGCGTTATCTGAAGTCGCTGGGTTATTGCTGCGTTTAACACCCAGGTTTCACTTCCATATGTCAACACTGGTAGAGTGCATTGGTTGAAGACCTTCCTCTTCAAGACCATAGGCATTTGTGACCTTAGAATATGTGCATTTCTTCCGAAGGCACTCCAGCCGAGTTTAATTCTTCTGTTTACTTCGTTAACCCTGTCGTTCTTTCCTGTGGTTACTAGTTGTCCTAGGTATGTGTATTCTGAGCAGACCTCCAGAGGCGTCCCTTCAAATTTGATTGTTTCTTGTGCTGCAAAAGAGTTTTACATTACCTTTGTTTTTGTTAAATTTATCCTGAGTCCTATCTTCTGTCCTGCTGTGTTCAGTTCATGAAGTCTTAAAGCAAGATCTTCTCCGTTGGTTGCGAAGAGTACTATATCATCTGCAAAGCGCAGATGACTGATGTGTTCCCTATTAATCCGCAGACCATTCTGCTCCCAGTCCAAGGTTTTAAAAACTTCCTCCAGAACAGCTGTGAAAAGAATTGGGGAAAGGCAATCTCCTTGTCTAACTCCTTTCTCAATCTTGAATACTTCAGTAACTTCGTGTAGCATAACTGAGGCTGTGGCATTTTTATAAATGCTGCATAGGAGATGGATGTACTCTGCATCTACTCCTTGTTTTTCTAGAGCTTCTAGTATAGAGGAGGTACTTACCGAGTTGAAGGCCTGAGCATAGTCCACAAAGCAGAGTCCTAGTGGAATCTCATATTCATTCGTTCTGCTGATTATTTCTTGTAGTGTGTGGATGTGGTCCATAGTACTGAAGCCCTTCCGGAATCCTGCTTGCTCTCTAGGCTGGGCAGATGATAGAGTAATCTTTATCCGTTCAGCTATTATCCTCATGAATGTTTTGTAAACAACAGGAAGGAGACTGATGGGGCGGTAATTCTTCAGAACTTCCTCCTAAAGCTAAACTAAACTCCTAAAGCCGAGATTGCTATTCGGAAAATCCTAAATCGCCACTATTATAGTATTATTCGAAAATTCAGGATTCACCTGTTTAGTCGTTCCGAGTTCGCTGTATCGTTGCAAATATTTCTTAATTTATATCTTGCTTATATTTCTCATCTTTTATTTCTTATATCTTCAATTTCGTATTATTAACCCTTTTTTATTAAATGAAATATAAACATCAACGTATGCCATATTATAACTTTTAGGTCAATGTTAACCGATAGAATATAGCTATATGTAAAATTATGTCCTTCTTCCCAGTTTTATGCAACAGAAGGTACCACCAAGTAATAATGGTCAACAAGCTAATGTATTTTGTACATGTAACAAATATATAAAAGCATGCTACGTGTCACGCATTACCCTTCACCGTAGAATGATTTTCATATATCCTCTGGCTCCTTCCTCATACTTTTCCTCTTTTATCCTTCCTACTCCACCTTATTGCTCCCCCAATGTGCTCTACGTTTTTTTAAAAAGAATTGTTTACTCATCAGACAGAATTAGGAACTTCCTTCTCAGAATTGTGAAAGCTGGAATTTCTTCCTTCCGTCGAGTCTCTAATAAATCTATCTCATCTCCATTCCATCCTTGGAATCCGCTTCTCTCGCTAGAAAAAAACATTCATCCTTTTTGCGTTCAGTGCTCAACTCCCTTTCTGACTGTCCTCCCTTAACTCCCTTACTCAATTATGGTCTTCCGAGAAGTTCTATCCGATTGACTACTTCATCAAAAGGGACTAACAGTTAGTGATTCCGTAGGTAATGCGAACTTACTTAATCGGCACTAGCAGGAAAGCTTTACTTTAGCCAATGGTCGCACGAATGAGGGTTTCTATGAGGGTTGATTCAAAGATGGGGCCGATATAGTTGTCAGTGGAAGAAATAAGAAAGCTATTGTGACAGGTGTGCAAGAAGAAAGCGCCTGGACCGGAAGATATACCGTCGCTCGTTATGACAAAATGGCGGATGAGCTTCTTCCCTTTCTTTTTGTATTTTATAGGAAAACTTTGGATGAAGGCGTTGTACCAATGTCATGGAGAAGAACGCATATCACCCCAATTCCTAAGAAAGGGCGTTTCTCGAAACCGAGAATTTCTTGTCCGAAATAGCGGTCTAAATTTGGATACTACCTTGTAGTATCATCTCTTGACTTGAATAAAGAAATCGGAAAAAATATTCAGTCATTTAAGTTGTTACGGAAAATAGAGGTGTGATGAAAATCCGTAAGATGCCATTAAATTATACGTTAACTCAATATCCGAGAACTCCCATAGTTATACTAAAAATATCTTCAGAATTATGCACTAAGAAAAAGTGATAATAATTAGTCTTGATAAATATTTGGTCACTGCTTCGATTTCTGAATGCATCCAGTAAGTATGTAACCAGAGTCGTTTTAATGGTGTATAATATGCATAAAAGTTAAAAGATTAATCACTATCAATAATTCTGAATGATGGGTGAAAAGAGTAATAGAAGAACACGTCAGAAATAGAAATCAACGGATGATAACCAGCTCTAGAAGAGAAGATTCCTCTAATTCTCATAATTCATACCTTAACTGTAAAAATATTCTTAGGTCTATATGTAATCCATTACTTCAAGGATAATATTAGTGTCCTTCATCCTAGAGACATCATGATTCTCTACAAACTTTGTGAAGATGTTTCGAATCATTTCTTAAAATTGTAATTTGTAATGGCTAAGAAAGGCCATTTTTGTTGGATTTTGACCTTCGGAAAATTTGAATGATAATATAATGTTCACAATGTTTTGGTGCATCTTATTTGACTTTTTATGTCTTTTCTCTTCTTTTGAAGTGAATTATATAAACTGTGTTAGCTTATACACATTCAACAACAAAAATGAAAAATAGGTAATGCTGACTATCCTCAATTAATATTAATCGATTTCCTCGTCAGTAATTGTTTGCTTCGTTTATAACTATTATTTTCTATGCTTCTATTGTTTATAGACAGTTATAAATTTCATAGTTTGAAATAACTTGAGAACGAACAATGAACTCGAGAAATGCCGTCGAACATTTTATTCCCTACGCTTACGAGAACCAAATTGTTCAACTTCTCTTATATCTACGATACAAAATAAATTGAGCGTTGAAGATGATATTACTAAATCGACAAAAGTTTCTGTTAAAATGACTCTAAAATTTGAATTTTATACGTAAAAACAGGATTGTTAACACTCCGATGACTCAATGTCGCTGCAACTTGAAGTTAATACGTAAGGTTCAGAACAAACTAATGGATTAGTTGGTAATACTACGGTTATCAATCACTTGGAAAACACCTCGAAATCTATTTCCAAATTAAATTGCTCTTAAGAAGATTGTTTAGGTACTGGCATAGTCAACCACTCGAACTTTCTTATAGAATTAAAGAATGTTGCTTTAAATTAGTGACCCTCGCTATTGTAGTTAGACTTGTAAGCTCCTTCCTTTTTGATGGTTTTGGAAGTATTATTCAATTACCATTAACTAGTGTATCCATCAGTGGCCTTATTATACTTTATCGCTATTGTACACAATTTACGGTTGATAAATTCATCTGTGTACGTATTATTGTTACCACCGCTTCTCACTTGCCGTTCTCTATCAAACCAATCCCCCTCATCGCTTCATTCTCATCTTCCAATCAATCCTGTATCTTCCTTTCCAGAATTTTCAACGTTGATGTGAGCGAACTACTATTATATGATCCAACGGAAAGGGGAGAGATGCTAATATCCAATATATTTTAAATACGAAGGAATTTCTTTTCAGTATCACCGAGCAATAAATATATAGACAAACTATCCATATCAAACAACCTCCCATTCATCTCAATCATTAAAACTCTCTCGAAGAATATAAGAGTTATGCAAGGCCGGTCATCCACCGAAGGGAGCAAAATTTCAAATTTAATTTTGACTCAAATTAAAATTTGAGTCAAATATGCGCTTCTTCTCCCCCTGTAATACACATAGGGTTGGCATTGCGGGTAAGGAGGTCCTAAGAAAAATTATTTCACTAATCCTCTATTATTTTGCGTATTTTTAACATTTTCTATGTTTATAGTTGAAATATAAATAATGTAGGTCGTTTTGTATGCATTCAAAATTAATTGAAAATTTTACATTCATAGCTACTGTCATTAGAATTCAATGTGCAATATGACCAAACATCCTCGCCCTATTTCTTGTGCGTATTTTTTAACTTTAAAGGTGATTAATGTGAGAGAAGATTTAAAAACGTTATGATATGTAAATGCAGCCATGAAAAGGGAATCCTCAGAAGAAATCATATTTATTTCATTCACATCTCTATGACACCAAAGAGAAATTAATTTTGAATTCAAAATTAATATGAAAGGGTGTTGTCTCGTATCCGTCACCTTTATTCATTAATAAAGACCGATCCGAGCACATTTTCTCTCAATTGCTTCGGACGGTATAATAAAAATCCAACTGCATAGATGATCAAATTAACTGACTTTTTAACGATCGAGTTTTAATTTCCATGGTTATCAAATGAAGCAAAATTTATCTAGAATACGCAGAGAATGCCACAGGACTTCATACTACACATTTACTTAAAGTTTGTTTAATGTATATAAAGCAATGGCCTATCTATGGCCATGGGTTGGCCATACTTTACATGTGTTGATTCCATTCAAACAGGCTGTGATAAAACAAGTGATGCAGAAGCAAGCATAGTATAATGCGAAATGTATATTCAAGCTTTTTGCGAATACAGGTTTACAAGAATACGTATATTAATACCTGTGCTTATAGACCTTAATCTTGCGATAACTTTTTTTTTTTAACAGAAACAGTTTTCATCTGAATACCTCTAGAGTGCATTTAATTTTCCCGGTTAGAATTTGCAAACTTATTCCATCTCAAATGTCATATTTATCCTCTTGCAAATACTCACCTCCCAGCTGAAAAGTAAGTATTGCTTGGGCAAAAGAATTAGGGAGCGGGAGTCCCATGGGCATAGTCGCTAAGAGTGGTCGCGAAGGCGTCCTTCCTTCCGTTACGTTAGTGACCTCCTTACCTACCCTCCTTAACCTACCCTAAAGTGAGAATCAAAGACTAACTTCGATGCCAATGGCTAATAAGATGCCAAAATATAGGTAGTTGCTTTAACGCTGAATTTATCGACGCCTACGCCTTCAGTGTTTCTCCGAAAATTTTTCACAATCAAACATTACTTCTGATCATCTCACAACAGGAAACTTTAGTAATTACGTTTATGCTGGTTACTTACTTTGCTCGCACAGTTTACAAGAGCAATAAAGTTCTTCATGAAATCTGTTGTTGATTCTAAAGCCTGAAGATGGTTGCACATTCAGCAGCCGTAACTTGAGTAATACGTCTTGAAGTGAGGCAACTAGTCCCGATAAGTCTTTCTGCGAGAATTTACAGAATAGGAATGGGAATTGAGCCCATTGAGGTAATGGGGCTAGAGCGATATCACTTACAGGAGAGACTACCAGACTTGCTCTGGGGATTTGAACGAAATATTTATTTATGTTGGAGGAGATTTAATATAACAAAAGTAAAACGGCATTCATCTAAATAGGCCATAGTATTTCTGTAATAAATTATTAACTTTTTGTAATTTCCACCCTTTTCGGGCCCCTCTTGGAGTGGGTTGGTGTAGCGTTTAGAATGCCACATGGACGGCAGAGGTTCAAGTCCAGTTTGTAACACTTTTTTTTCACTAATTATTTCACTTTTTTTTCACTAGTTATTCTTTCACGTTGCATCCTGTTATATATTGGTATATGGAATAACTTATCTATGGATGAAAATTTCATTTTTTCGGTCAACGGATTCGATGAAAATGGCGACTCTTGATTTGGACGGAGCTCAATTACAGGATAGAGGAGCTTGATTCCTACCATTCATTGCCAATCAGAAAAAGTTAAGCCGTTTGACCTAACAAAACATTGTCTATGTCTCAGTTTTTCAATAACATGCTGTAAAAGAAACCCCCCAGAAGTGGGGACACTGGTGAGAATCTGGACAGAAACTTGAAACTGGGAACCGCACATGCTGATGACAAACAACTGACCACAAGGTTGAAATACGTCCTCACTTATTTCAAAATATATGGCAAGGAGTATTTTTCTGTATCCTCTTTGGTTTCTAAAAGTGAGAAGCTTTTAATCAGTTGAGGAGCATAAAAATCCGTGGCAAACCAATTCTTCGAATTATCATTTCTTTAAAGATTATTTTTTTGAGTGAGAAGAAGGTTGAAAATCCAAGGTTGAGTAAATTGAAACCACAAATTTAGCTTTCAAAAATATTCCAAATTCATATCATTATTATTTAATATACTATTACATTGATTTTCCTTGAGATTAGTACTCATTTATGTCCACCTTTCATTTAATTTAAGATAGTTGTCATTTACTACACAACAACTTGCCATTCAATGATATGACAGTTTGAGGTATCAGTTTTCAAAAAGTTTGTTAATAACCATTAGGTTGCCATGTAGAATGAATGTTATTCACCTTTAGATTGATCTCAGTTTAATTGAGTGAATTTAATATGGATGCATTAAGAATGCCTGTAGTTGAACTCAGAAAGGTTTAGTAAGATGCAATTGTATACTTCCTATTGCTAAAGACATCTCGAACTGTATCTGAAGTTTCAGTTCAGTATTGAGAAAGTCCCTAAATGTAATTCTGTATTTCCCATTTAAATGTATTGTAGGATTCAAATAACCCTGTTTCCTCAAACCAAGGACTAACAGGGGAATGGTAAATTCTATATGTAAAACATACTTGTGAATTCTATTTACATGACTCATTGTGGATTTCTAATTTTTTGGGAAGTGCGCCATAAAAATATATGAATTTCTGGTCTTATTTTTCATGTAGATGATTTACAAACTATTAAGGCTCAGGTGTCCAACTCAGGACCCACTTGTGAAAGACAAATGTATATTTATAATAGATAGGAACAACCTTCTCTGCTTACAAATTTTCAAGACATATCATTTCGGGAATGTTCTAAGATAAAATTCTGTTATCCACATTTAAAATATATGGTAGAATAGAAATGATGCCCTCAGCATGGCATTAAAAGCATAAGCTTTGCAAATGAAATCTCTACCCATCACAGAATTACAAGCCCACATCATATTGAGGTGGTCATAAAATGTAATTCTGTATTCCTTATTTCATTGCATGGCTGAAGGCAATTGGTGCCATGGGATTGAACCAAGGAGCATTAGAAAAATGATAACTAAAGGTTAAAAACATAATCATGACTGCTGATCATATGCTGAAATAAATAATTCTATCTTCTCTGGAAATGCTTGTGCAAGATATTTGTATTCCCCACCATACATATTATATGGGAGAATTAATGCTGCCTGGTGTTGAACCCAAAACCTATTTCAAAGAGGGAAATGCAGATTAATATTAGACACAAAAAACTCTGACTGGTTTCAAAGTTTCAGTTCAAAATCAAATCAGGAAGGTCCTAAAATAAGATTCCATTATCCCCATTTGGAATGTATGGTAAAATTGGAATGACATTCTGGCATCAAACCAAGGATAATTAGAGAAATGTTATAATGCATTAAAGAAATTTTACAATCGCCACTGCTCCCATTCTGGTTTTTATCTTTCCACCTTATCTGGGAGGCATTCAAGAAATTCTTAAAAATTGCTGAAATGCATTTTAATTGGGATACAATTTGCAGACACCTGGTGTCAAACCCATGCTCATTTAGTGTCATGTCATCCTCTGGTACTATAGAAAACCACGTCATCCTCAACCTTCCTGATTTTAGTTACATCCAGATTATTATAAAGCTACTTGGTATAGAATGATAGAAAATGTTTCCATTGTGGAGTTGTTATTGAATGCATTATATCTTACATCAAAATAATAGCAGCCAAAAACGAAAAATAAACAATTAAGATAGTTATTCCTAAACTATGAAGAAATTCTATTTGAGGCTTGTGGTCTTTCTAAATTCTTATACTTTTTCCTATGAAGTTTTTCACAAAGGCAGATTTTAAAATGAAGCTCTACATTATCTATTTATTTATCACAATCTCAAAAAAATGTTAGATAAAGAGATCTTCTCATTAATTCTGTTAAGGTACTTGACCTAACTGCTTGATATTACTATCATAGTTTTTGTTATATTTTCCAAATCTTTATATATTCTTAAGGGTAAATATATCTTCTCTCCCAGTAATCATATACTTTATAATGACTTTAGGAACATCATCAAAGTACCATTCACACCACTTTATTTAAGACACTTTGAGTGACTTCGTTTGTTCATTGTCAGCCAATTTCTATCAAATGTTGGATCAAGGCTTCCAATAGTGCTTTCCAGATCTTTAAATGTTGAGATTCTCTTTGCCAAGTTATTCCTACGTCTGATTGTCTTGTTTCCATCAGTCTTATGGTATTGTTTTTGGTCTCTGCACTTCTTTTGATGTGCAGTCGAGAACTTCTTGTGTGTGAAAGTGTACCCTAAGGAAAATGTGTGTGTGTGGGTTTTTAATGAAAATGTATGAGTGTGTGTGTGAATGTATTGTTCCATTGTCATTGTATAGTTATTGTTATTGTATTTAGAATGGTTGTCATACTAGAGGTTTTTTGAATTGTTATAGAACATTTCAGGTATAAGATGTAATGTTTCTGAAGTGTCTAATGTTAGTTGTGCATGAAAAGATTTAGCTGCCTTTGGGAGGTTTTAGAGGGGTTTCCCTCTCAGCATAGGGCAAATGCCAGGCAGGTTGGCCATGTGGCCCCCGTCATAATTAAATAAATGCATTAAAAATAGCAGAATGACTTCTAAAATGTTTTTTTTAACCTTTGTACCATTCCTAACATCCCAGTAAAGCCACTGAAAATATTACATTTAGTATGTTGGATGCCCATATTGGCACATGATTCTTGATCTTGTAACACGTAATGTCAGAGAATCATTAATTTTTCACGATAATTTGGTATTGAAATTGAGAAAAAACTAAATAGAGAAAAATAAATATCATGAAGATGAGTATATTCTGGTCAGAATGATATAGATCCGATTGTTAAAAATTATATTTTAAACCTGGAGGCAAATAAATATGCATTGTTGCTACTTCTTATCATTTTTTAAAATAATGCAACTTATGGGAGTTAAATCCTCAATCATATTACTTAATTACTTGCTCATTCACCTTGCAGTAAAGAAGAAAAAAGATGTGCAAGTATAAAAAAATAAGGAAGTATAAGTGTATATAAAAATAAATATAAAGATAGATTTTAGTAAAGGTATTTAACATGAAGCAAATATACAATATTTATTATATCTCTGGATACACCAACATACATAGAGATATAATTAGGGTATACAAAATTTAACCTTGTATTACAAGTGCCAATGACTTGAAATCTTTTGCATGCACTGGATGTACAGTGTAGCCACTAGAATATTTCAGACTTTGATGCTAGCTACCATGGACTTGATACCAGGAGGCCCTAAAATTCAGCATTTTATTGTAAGAATGCATTGAGTAGATTCCGCCACGCGGATTGGGCCTTGTAGCGTTTTCGAAAAGTCGACTTATATTTAATTGGGGCAAATTGAGGCAAGATTTTATTTCAGATTCCTATTAAGGAAGGTTTATAGCTTATCGCTGTGTAAGTAATCCCGTGTTACACGGTGTGTGTCACACTACTATTTTCCTCGCTTTATGTAAAAATTTGTTCCAAAATAAGGGTAAGCCATTTCGTAATTTAAAGTACATAAATATTCAACAGAGCTCATTGAAACTATGTCTTATGGAGGAAAAAGAACATATTCATAACATGGCATCATATTTTACCTGATGATTTTTATAGTGTGGGTTTACAATCGACTGGAAGTTGAAGATTTTCGCGAAAAATCGGAAACGGGGAATTTTCGCAAACAAACTTTGACCTCCTCTATAAATTTAATGCGAAGTATCCAACGTAAATGACCTTCATAGTTAAATGCAGGATTTATTCATAATCGATGATGCGAAGTTTCGAGATCCGCACTCAAGAAAACTGTTTTCGTATTTTTGGCCAGCTTTTTTCGAATCTAGCCCACTGTGCGCCGCAAGAAAAATTCTCTTTCTTATGTTATTTATGAACTTAAAGGGTTCGGACTTGCACAGAAAATAAATTCAATATTTTCTACGAAACTTTCTCGCTGGATATTTTTACGTGGGCGAATTGGATGAAAAGTAGCAGGCGACTACTTTTTTCAATGCAATTTGCGAGAAATTCTCGACTTTTTCATTAATTTCTGTTGAAAATATCCCTAAAATATTTTCACCTGCCTATGTATTAACGCTAAACAGAAAGGTTTGAAGCTGATATTGATATAAAAAAAATCCCATGTTTCTTGAATCTGAGAATTAATGGCACCCATTCCAAAAGAAACGGAACAAAACGCCGTATTTCTTTGAGATGTAACATTGTTGTTGATTTTGAGATTATTTTGTAAATAAACGAAAAATGATCACGGCATTATGTGTGATATCACTAATACTAAATAATGAAAAAAATTGAAACAATTTTGACCAACTCCAGAATTTTACGCAAATTTTGCAACGGCGCACTAATTTCTCCCATTTGAAATACACGGGCCTATGCATTTTAAATGGGAAGAATCTGTGCCTTCATGATGGTGAATGGACAGTATCTATTACGAGTAAAAGTTGCTTGCATACTGCAAGCTAATTGGTGAAGATTTACAATAAGTTCCCTTTACGGGTATCATCTTTGAAGCTTATCCAGCAAATTTCATAAAAATTGCCGCAATATATTTCTTACGTGAGAAATTTTCATCCATCTGGCATCGAACCCACGGTCATATGCAACCTTTCTTCCACTGGTTCTATAGAAAACTACTTCAAACGCAAACGCTGTAATTTTGAATAGTCTCCTGCATAGAGAATGGTCTCAAAACAATTTTTAAAAAATTAGCGTAAATGACCGCCTGGCGTCGAACGCAGGACCCTTTGTGAGAGACAATGGCATATGAATGTTAGAGAAGTGCCACTCTGACCTGTTTCAAAGTTTCAATTCAGTATCTTATCGAGAAGGTCCTAAAATAAGATTCCGTTCTTCCCGTTTGAAATGCATGGTAGAATCGGAATGACACTCTTGCATCGAACCAAGGACCACTAGGGAAACAGTGGACGTCATGAAAGAATGTTCTCAAACGCCTCTGTCACCATTCCGGTTTTTATCTTTCCAGCTTATGGGGAAGGCAATTTAAAAAATCGTTCAAGATTTCAGCAATGCATTTCTTACGGAAGCATTTCGAACCCACCTGGCGTCGAACTAACGGGTATTTGGTAACATTTCTTCAGTTGGTACAATAGATAACCATCTCATCTACAAACACCGTGATTTTGATTGCTCTATAGCTTCGAGAACGGCCTCAAAACTCTCCGTGAGAGAAAATAGAAAATTAATATTAGATTAGTGCCATTCTGACTTGTTCCAAAGCTTCGATTCAATATCTTATCGGGAAGGTCCCTAAATAAGAATCCGTTTTCCCCGTTTGAAATGCATGGTGAAATCGGAATGACGCACTTGCATCGAACGAATTAATGGCATTTCAATTAATTTCAATGGGGAAAATTGCTTTGAGATACGAGCAATTTGACATACGAGCAAGGTTACGGAACGAATTAAACTCGTATCACTACTATGTATACATAATAAAAATATATATGTTAGAATAAATGTTAGCAAATGACCGTGTGTTCGACGCCAGGTGGGTTCGAAATGCTTCCGTAAGAAATGCATTGCTGAAATCTTGGAAGATTTTTTTAAATGCCTTCCCGATAAGCTGGAAAGATAAAACCTGGAATGGTGACAGAGGCGTTTGAGAACATTCTTTCATGAGGTTCGCCGTTTCTCCAGTGGTCCTTGGTTCGATGCAAGAGTGTCACTCCAATTCTACCATGTATTTCAAACAGGAATAACGGAATCTTATTTTAGGACCTTCCCGATAAGATACTGAATTGATTCTTTGAAACACGTCAGAGTGGCACTTCTCTAGCATCCACTTATCGGTGAAATAGAGGAACCAAAATCTCGGAGGTTGAAGTTGAGATAGTCTTCTATGGTTCTTATGGAAGAAATGTAGCCAAATGACCGTGAGTTGGAAGCCAGGTGGGTGCGAAATTCTTCCATAATTAATGCATTGCTGCAATTTTTGAACCCGGAATGGTGACAGAGGCGTTTGAAAACGTTCTTTCATGAATTTCACCGTTCGTCTAGTTGTCCTTGGTTCGATGCAAGAGTGTCATTCCTATTTTACCATGCATTTCAAACGGGGAAAACGGAATCTTATTTTAGGACCTTCTCGATAAGATACTGAATTGAAACTTTGATGCACGCTAGAGTGGCACTTATCTACCATTCGTATGCCATTGTCTCTCACGATCGGGTCCTTTTTTCGACGCCAGGCGGTCATTTACGCTAATTTTTAAAATTTGTTTTGAGTCCTCTCGGACTCGGAGCGATAGAACAGTGAAAATCACGGAGGCTGGAGATGCCGTAGTATTGTACTAACTGAAGAAATGTTACTAAACGACCGTGAGTTCGACGCCAAATGGGTGCAAAATTCTCCGGTATAAAATGCGTGGCGGTCAATTTTGACAATTATTTTTAATGCTTATCCAATAACCGGGAATGATATAAAATGGAATGTACAGCTAGTTCCAAAAAAAACTTACCACCTAAGCCGCAACCCGCATAACAGGTAGTGAATTTCCTCCGAGCGAGCCTTACGAAGTGAGAGAGAGAGAGAGAGAGAGAGAGAGAGAGGAAAAACATGGTGGAGATGGTCTGTTTGAGTCATAACTCCGCCTGCAGAGTTGAAATGGATTTATTTGCTTTATTAATATTGCAAAGATTTATTAGTATCCTGAGTTTGGTGGCATTGGCCTAGCAGAATAGTATTATAACAATACGGATGTCGCAATGCAAGAATTCAGTTATTATAAAATGGTTATAACGAATCAGTATATATTCTAGCATTGCTTCTCGCACAGAGGGAAACGTCGCACTCGAGGTCCCGTTATTCCGAGGCAAACCCCCTTCCCCTCATAAAATTTGAGTCTGAGGGCGAAAGGCACGAGCAAGTCGAAGGAAATTTTCGCAAAATCTGCCTCTGAGCCGCTCTGAGCTTATGTTTAGGAATGAGATGGGAGGAAGAAAATTTCCGCGCAGTTTGAATCGGTGTCGGACCAGAAATATATAGACCTCGAATTCGACACCTTTGCTTGCAAAACTCTGCGGTTATAATGGGTGGTATTATATAATATAATAGTAGCTAATATTATGCATCGTTCAAGAGAGCAGTTATTGGCCTTTAAAATTATATACCAAAGGAGTCTACATCGATCACCAGTTTTATCACAGCCTGTGTGAATGCAATCTACACAAGTAAAGTAAGGCACACTCATGGCCATATCTAGGCTATTACATTAATATACTACATTAAAAAACAATAAGTAAATATATAGTATGAAGTCTTGAGGCATTCTCTGCGTATTTTAGATAAATTTTATTTCATTTGATAAGCATCGAAATTAAAATTCGATCGATAAAAAATCAGTAAATTTTATCATCTATGCAGTTGGAATTTTTACTATACCGTCCAAATCAATTGAGAGAAAATGTGCTAGGATCGATTTTCCTGAATGAATAAAGATGACGGATACGAGACTACCATCTTTCACATTAATTTTGAATTAACTAATTAATTTTTTTCGGTGTCATTGAAGTGTGAATCGAATAAACTTGATTACTTCTGTGGATTCCTCTTGAAATGTTTGCAGTCACAAACCATTACGTTCTTAAACATTCTTCTCGCTATATTTATCACCTTTAAAAGTTCTAAAATACACAAAAAGATAGTGCGAATGAGGTTTGGTCACAATGCTCATTGAATGCTACTGTTAGCTATGAATGTAAAATTTTCAATTAATTTTGAATGTATACAAAACTACCTACATTATTTATATTTCAATTGTTTATTATAATGTTTACAATTATTATAATGTCGAAAACGTTAAAAATACGCAAAATAATAGGGACTTGGTGAAATAGTTTTTCCCAGGGCCTTTTTACCTGTAATTCCAACCCTGTAATATCACATGGGGAAGCGTATATGAGGCTCATGTTGAAATTTTGCTCCCCTCGGTTGATGGCTGGCCCTGCGTAACTCTCATATTTTTCGACAGAATTTTAATGATTGAGATGAATGGGTGGTGGTTTGGTATGGCTAGTCTATCTACATATTTATCGCTTGGTGATATTGAAAATATTCCATCGTATTTAAAATGTATTATGTATATATTGGCTATAAGAAACTTTTTATCTCTCCACATTGCATGACAAATTTGAAAAACAAGATACAGGAGTGATTGGAAGAAGTGAATAAAGCAATGAATTCACCAGTATTTCAAGAGGGGGACTGTTTTAATAGAGATAGGGAAGTGAGAAGTGACGGCAACAGTAATACATACACTCACATGACTTTAACAACCGAAAGTGTAAGAGGTATGTTAATTCCAGATTTTTGGATGAATCACCAGAGGTAATGCCATTTCTTGTGTTCCTCGTCGACCAATTGATTACTTTGAGTAGGAGCAACGACCTCTTTCAAAAGTATAACGCACTCACTCACCTCAATTTTCTCATCCAACATATATTTTTTCCGTTTATGTCTGCCTCCCGAGAAACTACTCATTTATCCAATTTAGGTAATATCTCAGTTAAACATGGTTAACATTCAAATATACAGGATATAACGTCGATGGCTTACCATACTTTCAGAAATTTCCTTCTGATGCATCAGTTTATTCCCAGGATTCCGAAATTGTATACAATAGCGATGTTCAATGTTTTGTAGCAACCTTCTTTTAATTCTATAAGAAAGTTCGAGCAGTAAACTAAGCCAGTACCTAAATCATCTTCTTATCAGCAATTTATTTTGGAAAGAGATTCCGAGGTCTTTTCAAACCGATAGAAATTGCTAACATTAGTATTACTATCTATGCAAGCCAATGGTTTATTCTAAATAACTTTAGAGATATAATTTATCGGTAATCGGCGTATAAACTTCAAGTTTCTGCGACGTTGAATATGCGGAGTGTCTACAATTCCGTATTTACATTTCATTCATATTTTAGTGACATTATAATAGAAAATTTAGTCGATCTAGTAAGATCATCTTCCACGCTCTATCAACTTTGTATCATAGATGTTGTAAGAGAAGTTAAACGATTTGGTTCTCGTAAGCGTAAGGAATAGATATAAGATGGCATTTTTCTAGTCCATTGTTCATTTCTCAAGTTATTTCAAACTACGAAATTTTGAGCTCAATATAGAGACAAAATAAAGCATAAAAAATAATATTTATAAATAAACAATCATTCACGAGGAGCTATTTTTTCATTTTTGTTGTTGAATTAGTTATTTAATATAAGCTAATACAGTTTATGCCATTCACTTTAAAAGCAGAATATAGAGATACTATAATTCTGATATGATACACCCAAAAATTGTTAACTTTATGTTATCGTTCAGATTTTCCGAAGGTCCTATTTCAACTAGAATGATCTTCCTTGCATTACTATTTTAAAAAATTCGAAACATCTTGGCAAAGATCGTAGAGAATTATGATGTTCCTAGGATGAAGGATGTTACGAAGGTCCTTGGAGTGAATGTTGGAATAATGGATTACATATAGAACCAAGAATATTTTAACAGCTAAGGTATGAATCATGAGAATTAGAGGAATATTTTCATGTAAGTCTGTTTACAATCCATTGGTTTCTATTTTTAACGTATTCTTCCATGACTCCTTTTACCCATCATTCATAATTATTGACGGTGATTTTTCTTTTAATTATTATAGATATTATGCACCATTCAAACAATTCGGGTTATATAGTTCACTTGAGGCATTCAGAAACCGAAGCAGCGATCATTAATCATTAGTCTCACTTTCACCTAGCGCATAGTTCTGAAAATCATTTCAGTATAACAATGGAAATCGTGTTGTGGGTGTTTTCACACCCCCTGACATACGTCATACGGCGGCTCGCCGGGTATAAATGAAAATGAAAATAAACCAGGTGTTAACGTGTAAACCTGCAATATGCAAGTATAGAAAACCTGGAATTTATACGCAATATGCAAATCAGTCTTAAGGTTCTGATTTGCCATACTAACTGTTGTTTCTTAACCATCTGGATTCCTTGCAAGAAGTCCTGAAAGGTCGTCTACCTCAAAAATAGAGTTGAATATCTTCATTCCCTAAGGGAATACCCGCGGCGAAGATTACAAATCGCGGATCCACCATTTCCCACCTTACTTGTGATCGGTCGCCGCCACCATACCCTAACCTTAGATACCTGCTCAGCAGGGATGCGGTCGGGAATCCTCATTAGCGCTTTCAAATTCGCTACCACGGATACATACGACCATCCACAATATGCCGAAAAGGGGGTTTTTCTTCTCAGAGTGCAGCTCACCTTCACCCATCGGCCGTTTTATGGTTCCTTTGAGAAAATAGACAATACCTTTCGATGGACGAAACAAAAGAAAAAGAAGCAACAAAGGAATGAATAGGGGATACTCCTAGGGCCAGTGTGGAGGGCCTCCCCTCTCTCTGAAAGACTTAGTAAAACCTCAGACGCGAATTTGTCAGAAACAGCCAAATCTCATCTCAAAATCATAATGCTTCATCTGATACCATCATCACGAATGCCTGGTGGAGGAACAGAATGACGTGTTGACACATATATTCTAAAATACCTAATGCTCCGTTATTTGTCCTATCAAGCAAATTTTATACTTCTCTGTATCGCAGAATAATTCAACAGCAATGAAATCTAGTCAAAATTTGCACCACGGGGCAAGAAAGAGATTTATCATCAGATAAAAGTTGGGACAGCATAATTTTGCAAGGAACATGAACTTGATTTAATTAAAGGGATAGTTCTTCTGGGACTGGCAATGAACAATATTTTCGGATAAGTGTTACGAGATGCTGGCGTTAATTTCGTCGTAAACTAATTTTTAATTCGATACGTGAAAAAAAATTGTAGTCCTCAGTATTAAAATTAGGAGTGCTACTATTCTAATATCTATGTTATTTTCTAAAATACCAAATTAGTAAGTTGAATTTTAAACAATTGCCTTAGAAAATGATGATAGCACACCAATTAATATTTTACTTTCTATCAATTTATTTGGTGGTATTTAAAATTTTTATAATATTTTATGTAATTATCCGATGTAGTTGATCGTAATTTACTTGGTTTACTTTACTGTAATATGTTTTGGGTCTAATTTTCAGAGCTCTTTACCAGGTTGACTTAAAATGATTCTTTCTCAGTGTATTCGTCCAGATTAAGTTTCTTTTCATCTTTGCTTTCCTTAGTAGGTTTCGCAATGTTTTCATGCTTCCCTTCTCGATAGCATTTCTTCTGCAACATAAATTAGTTGAAATACAGTTGATTGTGTTCATATACCTAAGTATTCTTTATCTCCTTACAGAGTTATCGTTCATGTTTCTATTTGAGTTATAGTCGTGAATTTCCTCTAAAAAAATTTAAAAGTTCGTCCTGTAGGCGACAAGAGCATTAAAAACGTAATAATATAATCCTTTTTAATCTTGCAATGACATAATTTTTTATTGGATAATTGAAGCAGCTAAAGTAAGTTTACCCGACGCCTCCAGAGAAAGGTGAATTACGTAGAAATCTCTGGCCGAAATAAGGAAATCCGATTTTCATTCATTTTTTAATACTATGTTGCAGACATAGTAAAAAGTAGCACTAAATATAGTTTAACTAGATGCTAATAATGACGGTACAAATACGTTCAACGCGTTTCAAAACGGTTTAAAAAGGCGCCTTCCTTCCAAGAGCCAATAGAATGCGTGGAAAACTCTAGATTCGCTCTCATCGAGCTTCACGTCTGTTATGCGGGTTGCGGCTTAGGTGGTAAGTTTTTTTTGGAACTAGCTGTACATTCATAATTATCAAATCTCTATGCGTTCATTAAAGGTACTCGTATGTGCAAGTGTTGATTTCGATTATATTTTCACAGAATCTTTCGAGATACTTCAAATAATAGAACTGCATATACCGGGAACGAATATTCCAAAACTATATGAAGAGATAAGAAATAAAATACTCCGTAGTTTCCACAGTGTTACGAACTCATCTCAAGATTACGTAAATCGGAACCGGTCGGATTATTAAAAAAAACTGTTCTTTGGAAACTACAATATATTTTATTTCTTATCTATCACGTTCGTACAAGAAATTCTAAACCTACTCAATCATATGTGAGGAGAGATTTCGAAGATATTATTTCTTTACTATTGTTAATGAAGTTTTACGGACAAGATATAATTTCGGGATGGATCGTATATTATTTGGTGGCGAATTAGAAGGGCGGAAATTCGAGACAGGCAAACAAACATGCCGTGGCAACGTGGTGGGATTGCTTGAGGAGCTTTCAAGGTCCAGTGCGAGTGCCCATCACAGAGAGGGAACTGTTTTAGTCTATTATTGGCACCGAGTTTACGGAAGACTTCGAAGTGATGGAGCGAAGAGTCGTACAGCGGGAGTCGAAGTCTTTGGATTGGGGAGAGAGAGGGATTAATTTGGACCAGACTAAGAGGTGCCTGTCTCAATTTAAACCTTAAAAGAGGGAGACCAAGATGGATACAAAGCGGAGAAGAGAGAGACAGAGAGAAACAATGTGGTATTAATGTTGAACACATTTATGTGCTACCTCTTCCCTTGAGTTATACCCTTAGGATAAGGATATTCGTATAAATTACGAGTTATAAAGTACGGCTGATAAACTAATACGATTACAATATGAACAATATTAAAATAAAAATAGTGTTGTATATTATAGAAACGTACTAGTAAGAATGTACAGTCACTTACAAAAAAAAGTTACCACTAAAGGATGCAACCCGCTTAACAGAGAGGAAGCTCGATGAGAGCGAGTCTATGAGCGGCTCTGCTTTTAGCGCGCGTTTCGTTTTCCTCCTTACGCATGTTTTGAGGCTTGTTTGACGTTATTATCTCTAAATACTGGCTAAAATTCTTTCATTTGGATGCTGTATAAGCAATATTGGATTATAAAGGAAGTTAATTCGGATTTTTCTTAAATTAGCTCAAATCTCACTCATAATTCACTCTTCTTCACAAATATCGGACAAGAAATACTTTAGTTGCCCATATTTTCTGCGTATGTATAAATTTCCATCAATCGAGGTTCGGAAAGGATTTCATTTATTATTAATAAATGAAATCCTTATTTCATATATTATTTTTCTTAATGCTCCACATGCTCGCAGGACGAACTTTTCCGTAAAAAATAATAAATAATAGGGCTTAAATAAATGATACTTTAGAAAAATGCAATACTATGAATTATGTCAAAAGAAGGGGAAATTAGAGAAAACGTAATTAGAATAGAAATGGAGTAACAGTGAAAGAATACGTTAACCCTTCAAAATCCGCTTACAGGGATGATCTCGTTTCGCATATGCGTAATAGCGAACACATCGGATGAATAAGACGTTCTATGCGTTATTTCTCTGTTGGCTATTATTTCTAAATGAGATTAATGAAACCGTATTGAATATATTTTTCATCATTTCGTTGATATTCATTTCATCTCTCCGAATACAATCATCATGACTGAATGGAAGAACCTTAAATGAGTTTCGATACTTGATAAAGAGAGGGAAATGAACGCTATTTTTTTCAACCTAAGCCGCGCCGTCCTATGGGTGCAAGGGGTGCATCGCACCCGGGCAAGTAGGATGCCATGGGTATTATCCATAAATAGGAAAATTACAAATGAAACACCTTCAAATTACGTCGATCTATTTAATGCAATATATTTTAATATATATATTTAATCCACTGACGACCAGATTACAATAAAGCGATAGTGGGTGAGGTGAGGGTGAGCCCTGGCGCTGAAGTTGTTGGTGGTAGTTTTGGTAAAAGTTTTTTCGTAGAAATTACGCCCGGAATCACGTGTGGGATTAAGGGGAGAAAGATTAGCAGATAATGGAATGGCTAGGGAGTAGCAGGTAGGCGAAAGGGGTTCACTGAATTCTGCGTATGCGGATCTCGGAAAGAATAGCGAGGTCTAAGGAGTAAGCAGCGGGGGGTGGGTCAATGGGATACCAGCCGTGAAGGTCCATTTTAGAACGTAGTATTTCTAGGAAGTAATCAATGAATATGCATTGTCGAGAACCCTCTCCCAAAAGCATCTGAGTTTTCCACTACATTCATGTCTATTCTAATCGATGGAATCTCAGAGACGCTGAGTTCTTCACTATAGTGGTGCATTGCAAACACATTTCCGTTATACTAAAACATATTTTGTTTGTATACCATACTAATATATGTAAATTTCTCACTCTTATTCTCATAAATATAGATTACTTGTAAATGCCTCTTCTTACGGTGTTACTGAGGGCATAGGACACTGCGGAGTTCTTCCTTATCGCTCAATTTCTGTCTAGCTCTATTCTAGATCCTTTTCTAATAGCTTCCTTACCATGCGCTAATTCAATTAGGTTTCTTTGCGCGCCATTCCTCGTATTTATATTTTCGAAGAATAACCTTTACAAAATTCCTTTTCAATCCAAATAACATGTAACAAGATATAATCGTTATCATTACTCATATTACTATGAATATGGTATTAAAATCTAATAAATTAGATTGCCTTTGCACTGAAGTGGTAAGGACTACTTGTTGTGATTCAATAAGTGCACTAATCATAGTTGATGCAAAATTTGCACTTTGAAATACGTTTACCGGAAGATTCCTTAAAAAATCATTTTCTGTGATTCTACGACATATAATTAGCAATGAGATTTTAGAATATTATACACTTATGGGTGTGTGCATCTGCGTTATCCTGAGACTCGTTTATATAGCTGATTATCTTCGCAAGTGCTTTTCAATGGGTTTGCTAATAAATAGATTCTCGAAGCCTTCCACTTTCCAGTAAATATTCGACTTACTTTCCGCACTTTTGCCCTCCCTTATCATCGTTGCCCTGGGCCACCGCCCGACTCGCAGTGTCTCTTGGCTATGCTCAGATGTGTAAGCGATTCTACCAGAAAATTTCATACAAGTAAAAGGAAAGAGTCTTCGAAAATTTCTGGAGGTCATAAACAGCCCTCAACTTTATTGCTCTTTTCTTACCCAGATGTGGGGGAGGAGGACAGTCCTTTTCCGTCCTTCACTACCCACTACATATTTCCCTGAAATGCTCGGTACGGCGTCGGAGCACGGTCGTGAAAATTTGTGAAAACGTTTATTCTTCCATCCATCCCCTCAGATGTTTATGGAAACACCGATATTATTAAGAGCGTTACAGAATGGGATCTCAAAATCGTTCAAGAGGTTTGCATTAATATTTCCAATAATTCGTTTTAATAACTTGGGATATCCTAAGACAATGGCTTGTAATTTTAAGATTTATCTTCAAAAAATTGTCCTTGATACATTTGTGACTTTGTTGGAAGTCATGGTTTGCATACTGAACACATTCAGGGAAGCAGGCAGCTGTAGAATCGAGATATATCTGCAGGTCATCAGCGTATAAATGATGTTTACAGAATTTAATTTTTAATATATATCCGCGTCAACATAATCGAAGGTTTCACTAAAGTTTAGTAATTCCATTAATTAGTCCACTCCCTCCGATGCTTAGGAAGTTTCCTAACGCCTTATATTAAAATGCAATTGGTAAATTCAATGTATGATTCATCGCAAGAACTAGCTACAAATATGCAACGTGCCCAGAATGCGTCTGTTTGGTTTATATTTAACTTGAAAAAAGTATGACCATACTTCCGACACGTTTAAGAAAATATCTTGGATTAAACTAGAACATCGTCAAAGAATTCATGTTGTAACGCCAGGTTTCAGGGTCTTCCAAGCACAAACTGCGGAATATCTCTTTTTTAAAATTTTTAACTTAGAATATAGTCACGATTGCTATACTACATGCAAAAAATCTAAAGTAAAACTATATCAAAGAAACAACTTTAAAATCACCAAATTAATCCATTCCGACCTCTGAATCGCTATAATATTACTCTGCCATGTCAATGTCACTAAAAATCGCTTTAAATAACTTATTTTAATAACAATAACGAAAACAAATCCTTTCAAACGCTCAACGTGGACATGCATAGCAGACAACGTCCTCCATCTTTGTTTTCGCTCTCTCTCTCTCTCTTCTGGAGGCTCGCCCGCCCGAAACGAGGGGTCTATTGGACGAGTTGCCCCTTGCAAGTGGTAACTTTTTTTTGTAAGTGACTGTACGTGCATCGATACGTTTTAATAAATTGCAGAACGTATGTCGTCTAAAACTACTTAAAAACATTTAAAAAAAAGTTTGTCAAACAATAAGACCGATAGCGATATTCAGTAACACTGAGTGTTATAGCATAATTCGTACGGTAAAAATAGTTATAAGAATTATGTGATAACAATAATGATAAACATTTTAAAACGCCTGAAAATACTTGCATCGATACGATTAGATAAACTTGGTACTTACACCCCCTGTTATACGCCCACATATGTAGATTTAGATGAACAGCAGAACGTAAGTATACTTGTTTTACAATTGCTGAACAATTTATCAACAGCAATTGTTATGCAATGAAAATAAGTTAGCGATATTCGTTAATACTACAATTTATAACATACGTATGTCAGCATAATTTGCACGATTACGTAAGTTATAAACTGTATTTACGAGATAAAAATAATGAAATACACCAAAGCGAAAATTACAGTTAACTTCTTAATTCGCCCTTAAATGTTCAAAATATACCATGAGAACATTTCCCCGTGTGAGGTTTTAACCCTGTCCGCTTTTGCCGTTTGCGGTGATGTCATGTAACCGATTGTGACGAACCCAGGTCTCCCCCACACAGGATACCTGCCCGGGAAGTGGGAGACGTGAGCTCAAGTACCAGTCATATCGGACTGTTTCGTTCTTGATATTTCTTCGATATCACAGAACGGTGTCATAGGTTCTCGAAATATGCGACGCAATTTAAACCGGCTTATTACCATGGTGAGATAAATCAGAGATTGGCTTTAAATTTAAAAATCAGAGTCCAAACGCTAAGTACTTAAAACAAATATTTATAAAAAATAGTATTTAAAACAAAAAAATACTTGCATCTTATACCTTCGGATAGGTTTATGTACCTTAAATTTCCCTACTCAACGCCCTTTTTTCACTTTTAGTCAACAAAATTCTCATAGTATACATTCTAGTCATTTTTTAGTTTATACTAACGTGTAGAATCCATAGTATTTATCACGTTTGAAAAATCCTACCCAAAAGCTTAAAAATATTCCGGTTCCGGCACGTTTCTAGATTTGCAGTTCTTTTTAACAGTGAGGACGGATGGTCCCTTGAAGTGTATCATTGTAATACATGTCGGACAAAAAATATTACGGAATACCATTAAAGATACTTCTAGTTGAATGGAGCATCTTCTAAGGCGGAAATATATGAAAATATAAAATCGTTGTATTCCTCATAGGGAAGTTTATATCATACAGTTATAAAAAGTCTGTAATATTTTTGAGATTAAATCCCTCAATTACTCAATCCCTCAACATTATTTATCTTAAGCATTATGATATATTCAAAAGAATAACATTCAGCACAAACGATTCGCTTACTTTAACTAAGAGAAATCATGTCTTACGTTGTGAATGCGAGTAACTGCAGTTAGGGAAAATGCAAATGTTATTAATTGGTATTATATGATTTGAAAGCCTAAACTGGCTCCAAATACACAATAGAAATAAGTTCCAAAGCATAAGGTATATCGAAAAAAAAATTTCGTATGGATTTATCTTGGAGTACTTAACTGATGATTCTATTGTAAAATCTGTATTCATAAGCGCGCAGTGTGTGCAAATAAGTGTATGATATTCTCTTAAGAAATATTAAAAAAATTTCAAGAGGTCTATTGGTAAATCTGAGAGAGTTTTTACGATAAGGCGAATTACTATATCGCGAAAACTTCTCAAAATGTTCTCAAAATCCCCATTCAGTAAAGTGATTCGATTTCAAATTTTTATCGACAAACTATAAATATTGCAAGAATTCTCTCCTGTGACTTTATTTAAAAAGATTCGTAAATGCATATCTCAGGAGAAAATTAACACCACTGAAAAGGTAATTGTATTCCTGACTGCCAACCTTTCCTTAAGCTTTCTAACAGTTCCTGATTCTTCCTGGTTCGGGTCGTACGCTCTGTACTTTTACCACACCAAAACTTACTCCTGAGCGCTGCAGACCGGCGCTCTTGGCGGTTCTCTGATGAATCAGCCGATGGGGGAGGGAAGGGGGGGATTGGGGGGGACAACCTATAAACCCTAAGAAGTGGACCCTCCAGGCCGTTGTGACGTGCTATAGGGTTCACCTCTATGCCTAGAGGGCCCCCTGCCACAACTTCAAGGACAAGCTCCGACCTCATAGACAGAAAGAACGAGCAGGTGAGAAGTGAGTGCTTAGTTACCTCACCCCTGCAGAAGAAGGTGAAAGAAAGGCCCCTGAAATAGATGCCTGCGTCTGTAGGCCCACAAGTAGGCTAGGTTTGTAGGGAATGCCTTCCCCACGCCCCCTACAGGGCAGGTGGTTAATACATTTATAGTGCACTTCTTAAGAAAACTACTGCCAACTGTTGACAAACTGATTGCAGCATTTAATTCTGATCTGGCTGCAGTAATCCACCGTTCGTGCTGAGTTAAAGAATTTATTGAACATAAAATATATTACTTAATTGGTGGAAAAATTTTTATCTTTTTATAAAGTGCAGAGGATAATAAAATCAGTGTGCGAATGCTGGTTCTTAGAGCAAGAGAGCAACTACTATTGTAGGCGCACTATACTCTTGAACATCCTCTTGAATAGAGATTTATTTCATAGCTATATGAACTTGAGAGCTTGAATCATATGGTCAGAAAAGAAACAGAGTACTCACGTTTGATTCAGGAGTTGATGATGCTGAATTTTCCTGTGAGAAAAGAGAACAAAATCATTAATAGTTATAATCATATTTTATATACTTATTTATACCGTTAATTTACCACGAATCCATTAAATTTTTATAGAAGATTATAAAAGTGTGATACGTTTTAAATTTTAACATACATTGGTAATTGCCTGAAAAGGAAATATTTCCTTCCTGTCTAAAAGGACCGATCGGAAAGCGGCGTAATAACTCAGTCAACACAAAATCAACATCTTCTAAACAACAAGCACATACGAATAATACTGCCGGATATTTTCGTTTGAGGTTACCCTAATTTGTTTTGTTGTTCAATGTTTTACAAATCGCCGTTCGAACTTCATCTAGAATAATCGTTAGTCGAATATGGGGAATAGTTTGTTTGGGAAATGTTTCACATTCCTCATGTGGTTCATGTATATTTCGTTTAATAATTAGATCACAAATTTCGAAACTCTCTGCCCCCTCTCTGCCATTTATCTAGAACTGCATAGAATTTCCAACGAAAAGTATTCTCTAGGAAGATATATCTAGCGAATGAAGGTATCAGCTCATTAGATGTGAGTTGTTGGTAAAAAATATATTTACGAAGCATCATATTAAGCTCCGAAATTTTGCAGCGATACCATGCGTGAGAAAAGTAGGGTAGTAGCTTCAGAAATACTTTTGTCCATAAATTTTTTTGGCTATATTAAAATTTCTCTTCAATGTCTAACTTCAAATCTACTAACCATAACCTGTTTACTCTTGTAAACGACTGCAAGTACAAAAGTATATCTAATCTAAAAATATGCTCAGTATACATTTCAAAATGCACGCAGCAAATGACAGTGATAAGCAAGAGAATATCCAAACTCCTATTCGTGATTTTACGAGTACAAACAGACAAAGGATATCGTGTTTGGAATACGCTAGTAGCGTACTACAGTCGAATTATATTCGAGGTGAAAAAGCTTGCTATAGCATTCCGGTGTGTTCACGAAATATTTACGTTTAATTTAGATGACCTTAACACCCTTAAATATTGACTTGCGGACTATCTGCAGCATTTATAAGCGTGCAAATGATCAGTCTGCGTCACCAGATTAAACCCAATGAAAGACTCATGAAAATACTGGAGGATGGTAATAAAGGTAATTCTACTGTATTTGTTCACGAAAATGAGAAGGAATTTAAACGTCGCCATACACTTGAAGGTCAAAGAAAACAAGGCCAATTCTATTTATACTACCTTAAGAATGAAGGAACGGAAAACCATCTGTCCCTGGAATAATAGCGAAGTCGTTGCCATAACCTTTCTATGTACAGCTAGTTCCAAAAAAAACTTACCACCTAAGCCGCAACCCGCATAACAGACGTGAAGCTCGATGAGAGCGAGTCTAGTGTTTTCCACGCATTCTATTGGCTCTTGGAAGGAAGGCGCCTTTTTAAACCGTTGCGAAACGCGTTGAACGTATTTGTACCGTCTTTATTAGCACGAAATCTAGTTTAAATTTAGTGTTAATTTTTACTATGTCAGCAGCATAGTATTAAAAAATGAATGAGAATCGGATCTCCTTATTTCGGCCAGAAATTTCTGCGTAATTCACCTTTTTCTGGAGGCATCGGGTAAACTTACTTTAGCTGCTTCAATTATCCAATGAAAAATTA
This sequence comes from Pachydiplax longipennis, assembly GCA_036926295.1. NCBI lineage: Eukaryota > Metazoa > Arthropoda > Insecta > Odonata > Libellulidae > Pachydiplax > Pachydiplax longipennis. Next base: position 621,772 of record JAVFKF010000028.1, on the reverse strand, counting down.
TGTCATTGCAAGATTAAAAAGGATTATATTATTACGTTTTTTATGCTCTTGACGCCTACAGGAAGAACTTTTAAATTTATTTAGAGGAAATTCACGACTATGACTCAAATAGAAAGATGAACGAAAACTCAGCAAGGAGATAAAGAATAATTAGGAATAAGAACACAATCAACTGTATGTCAACTAATTTATGTTGCAGAAAAATTCTATCGAGAAGGGGAGTATGAAAAAACTTCGAAACCTACTGAGGAAAGCAAAGATGAAAAGAAACTTTATCTGGACGAATACACCGAGAAAGAATCATTTTAAGTCAACCTGGTAGAGAGCTCTGAAAATTAGACCCAAAACATATTACAATAAAGTAAACCAAATAAATTACGATCAACTACATCAGATAATTACATCAAATATTATAAAAATTTTAAATGCCGCCAAATCATATGATAGAAAGTAAAATATTTATTGGTGTGCTATCATCATTTTCTAAGGTAATTGTTTAAAATTCAAATTGCTAATTTAATATTTTAGAAAATAACATAGGTATTAGAATAGTAGCACAATTTAAATACTGAGGGCTACAAAATTTTTTCACGTATCGAATTAAAAATTAATATACCACGAAATTAACGCCAGCATCTCGTAACATTTTTCCGAAAATATTGTTCATTGCCAGTCCCAGAAAAACTATCCCTTTAATTAAATCAAGTTCATGTTACTTGCAATATTATGCTGTCCCAACTTTTATCTGATGCTAAATCTCTTTCTTGCCCCGTGGTGCAAATTTTGACTCGATTTCTTTACAGTTGAATTATTCTGCAATACAGAGAAGTATAAAATTTGCTTGATACGACAATTAACAGAGCATTAGGAATTTCAGTATATATGCATCAACATGTCATTCTGTTCTTACTTCCACCAGGCATTCGTGGTGACGGTATCAGATGAAGCATTATGATTTTGAGATGAGATTTGGCTGTTTCTGACAAATTCGCGTCTGAGGTTTTACTAATTCTTCCATGGAGAAAGGAGAACTTTCCTTTCCTCCACCCTGGCCCTAGGAGTATCCCCTATTCATTCCTTTGTTGTTTCTTTTTCTTTTGTTGCGTCCATCGAAAGGTATTGTCTATTTTCTCAAAGGAACCATAAAACGGCCGATGGGTGAAGGTGAACTCCGCTCTGAGGAGAAAAACCCCCTTTTCGGCAGATTGTGGATGGTCGTATGTATCCGGGGTAGCGAATTTGAAAGCGCTAATGAGGATTCCTGACCGCACCCCTGCTGAGCAGGTATCAAAGGTTAGGGTATGGTGGCGGCGACCGATCACAAGTAAGGTGGGAAATGGTGGATCCGCGATTTGTAATCTTCGCCGCAGGTATTCCCTTAGGGAATGAAGATATTCAACTCTATTTTTGAGGTAGACGACCTTTCAGGACTTCTTGCAAGGAATACACTTTAAGATGGTTAAGAAACAACAGTTAGTATGGCAAATCAAAACCTTAAGACTAATTTGCATATTGCATATAAACTCCAGGTTTCCTATACTTGCATATTGCAGGTTTACACGTTAACACCTGGTTTATTTACATTTACATTAATACCCCGCGAGCCGCCGTATGACTTATGTCAGGGGGTGTGAAAACAACCACAACAGGATTTCCAATGTTACTGAAATGATTTTCAGAACTATACGCTAGACTAATGTTTAATAAGACTAATGATTAATGATTGCTGCTTCGGTTTCTGAATGCCTCAAGTAAGATATATAACCCGAATTATTTGAATGGTGCATAATATGTATAATAATTAAAAGAAAAATCACTATCAATAATTATGAATGATGGGTAAAAGGAGTCATGGAAGAACACGTTAAAAATAGAAACCAACGGATGGTAACCGGACTTACATGAGAATATTCCTCTAATTCTCATGATTCATACCTTAGCTGTTAAAATATTCTTGGTTCTATATGTAATCCATTATTCCAACATTCACTCCAAGGACCTTCGTAACACCCTCATCCTAGGCACATCATAATTCTCTACGAACTTTGCGAAGATGTTTTTTAAATTTTTCATAGTATTTTTAAATAGTAATGCAAGGAAGATCATTCCGGTTAAAATAGGACCTTCGGAAAATCTGAATGATAACATAAAGTTCACAATGTTTGGGTGCATCATATCAGAATTAGTATCTCTATATTCTGCTTTTAAAGTGAATGGTATAAACTGTATTAGCTTATACTAAATAACAAATTCAACAACAAAAATGAAAAAATAAGTAACGCTGCCTATCGTCAATTTATATCAATCAAGCTCTTCGTCAATGATTGTTTACTTTATTTATATAAATTGTTTTTTATGCTTTATTTCGTCCCTACATTGAGCTAAAAATTTCGTAGTTTGGAATAACTTGAGAAATGAACAATGAACTAGAGAAATGCCATCTAATATTTATTCCTTACGCTTAGGAGAACCAAATCGTTTCACTTCTCTTATAACATCTATGATACAAAATAGATAGAGCGTTGAAGATGATCTTACTACATCGACTAAAGTTTCTATTATCATGTCACTAAAATATGAATTGAAACGTAAATATGGAATTTTAGATACTCCGCATATTTAGTGTCGCAGAAACTTAGAGTTTATACGCCGATTACAGATAAATCACATCTCTAAAGTTAGGTAAGATTTAGAATAAACCATTGGCTTGCATAGATAGTAATACCAATGTTAGCAATTTTTATCGGTTTGAAAAAACCGAACTCTCTTTCCAAAATAAATTGCTGATAAGAAGATGGTTTAGGTTCTGGCTTAGTAAACTACTCGAACTTTCTTATAGAATTAAAAGATTGGTACGATACATTGAACATCGCTATTGCATACAATTTCGGAGATCCTGGGAATTACTGATGTATCAGAAGGAAATTTCTGAAAGTATGATAAGCCATGGGCGTTATATCCTGTATATTTGAATGTTAACCATTCTTGACTAATATATTACTTAAATTGGATAAATGAGTAGTTTCTCTGGAGGCTGTCATAAACGGAAAAATATATGTTGGATGAGAAAATTGAGAAGGTGAGTGAGTGGGTTATACTTTTAAAAGAGGTCGTTGCTCCTACTCAAAGTAACCAATTGGTCAACGAGGAACGCAAGAAATGCCATTACCTATTGTGATTTATCCAAAAATCTGGAATTAACATACCTCTTACACTTTCGGTTGTTAAATTCATGTGAGTGTATGTATTACTGTTTCCGTCGTTTCTCACTTCCCTATATCTATCAAAACAGTCCCCCTCTTGAAGTCGTGGTGAATTCATTGCTTTAACCACTTCTTCCAATCACTCCTCTATCTTGCTTTTCAAATTTGTCATGGAATGTGGAGAGATGAAAAGTTTCTCATAGCCATACATTTTAAATACGAAGGAATATTTTCAATATCACCGAGCGATAAATATGTAGATAGACTATTCATACCAAACCACCGCCCATTCATCTCAATCATTAAAATTCTGTCGAAAAAATATGAGAGTTACGTAGGACCAGCCATCAACTGAGGGGAGAAAAATTTCAACATGAGCCTCATATGCGCTTCTTATCCCCGTGTGATACTTACAGGGTTGGAATTACAGGTAAAAAGGCCCCAAAACTATTTCACTAAGTCCCTATTATTTCGCGTATTTTTAACGTTTTCTACATTATAATAATTGTAAACGTGATAATAAACAGTTGAAATATAAACAATGCAAGCAGTTTTGTATGCATTCAAAATTAATTGAAAATTTTACATTCATAGCTTACAGTAGCATTCAATGAGCATTATGACAAAACCTCATTCGCTCTATCTTTTTGTGTATTTTAGAACTTGATAAATACGAGAGAAGAACGTTTAAGAACGTAATGGTTTGTGACTGCAACCATTTCAAGAGGAATCCACAGAAGAAATCACGTTTATTCGATTCACACTTCAATGACACCAAAAAAATTCATTTTGGATTCAAAATCAACGTGAAAGATGGTTGTCTCGTATCCGTCATCTTTATTAATTCAGGAAAATCGATCCTAGCACATTTTCTATCAATTGATTTGGACGGTATATTAAAAATACCAACTGCATAGATGATAAAATTTACTGATTTTTTACCGATCGAGTTTTAATTTTGATGCTTATCAAATTAAACAAAATTTATCTAAAATACGCAGAGAATGCCTCAAGACTTCATACTACATATTTACTTATAGATTTTTTATGTATTTAAAGTAATAGCCTAGATATGGCCATGAGTTCACCTTACTTTACTTTTGTAGATTGCATTCACACAGGCTGTGATAAAACAGGTGATCGATATGGACTCCTTAGGTATATAATTTTAAAGGCTAATAACTCTTCTCTTGAACGATGTATAATATTATCTTCTATTATAATATATAATACGACCCCTTATAACCGCAGAGTTTTACAAGCGAAGGCGTCGAATTCGAGGTCTATACATTTTGGGTCCGACACTGATTCAAACTGCGCGGAAATTTTCATCCTCCCATCTCAGTGCTAAACATAAGCTCAGAGCGGCTCAGAGGCAGATTTTGCAAAAATTTCCTTCGTCCTGCTTGTGCCTTTCGTCTCAGACTCAAATTTTATGAGGGGAAGGGGGTTTGCCTCGGTTTCCTAGGAATAACGGGACCTCGTGTGCGACGCTTCCCTCGGTGCGAGAAGCAAAGCTAGAATATATACTGATTTGTAATAACCATTTTATAATAACTGAATTCTTGCATTACAACATCGATATTGTTATAATACTATTCTGCTACGCCAATGTCACCAAACTAAGGATACTAATAAATATTTGCAATATCAATAATGCAAATAAATCCATTTCAACTCTGCAAGCGGAGCCAGGACAGAAGCAGACTATCTCCTCCATGTTTTCCCTCTCTCTCTCTCTCTCTCACTTCTTAAGGCTCGCTTGCAGGAAACTCACTGCCTGTTATGCGGGTTGCGGCTTAGGTGGTAAGTTTTTTTTGGAACTAGCTGTACATACGTACACTTCATTATCCTCTCATTTTTATTGAATGTAAACAAAGGCAAAAAGGAAAGTTCCTCTTGTCTAGGACGAAATGAATGAGAGGAAAAGTAACTGGCAGGTGATACAAAAATCGAACTAAACAAAGGAAAGGAAATTCAAAATGACTCCGAAACATTTGTTGCATATAAGCAAAGTCAACGTGTGAATACCCGATAAAATAGAATTTATTTACCGTTTAGAATGTATTTATGCAGTTAATAATTGATATATAATATAATGTTTTTGTTATCGGAGAGATGATTGGGGTAAAGAAGGCGCATAGATGTTGCATTGTCCTTTGCATAGATGCAGAATTTATTTTTTCACATGATTTTTATCAAAAAATAAAAGGTCCGGTATTCATATTGTCGAGTTTTATTTTGGTTTAAAGATCAAAATAAAAAATCGATACAAGTTACAGATTTTTCATGATTGCGACTATTCATTCAATTTTCCGATTTATTTTGAAGCATGGTTGCTACAATAGGTGCTTAATGTTTGACGTTTTCCGGGTTTATTTAACCATTTTGTAAAATGAGTGGCTAAAGTAAAGTTCTCCTGAATATTATCATATAAGTTTTGAAATTGGTTAACGCGCATCTACTGGACCGAGCTAAAAAGATCGCGGTAACCGAATTTCATGTTCAGTTAATCACTTGATGAAGTGATTTCAGTTCCTTCAATAAGATTCTTTCTAGAATAGATCTTTTTCTATTTTTCAATAGATTTTTTCTTCTTTAAGAAGAGTATCATCAGTTGATATTCATTAATTCATTGGGAAGCTGAACTCATAAATGTTGATTATAAAATGATGGGGAAATGACGAAGAAGAAATAAATATTAAACCCTCGTGAAATAACTTATTAATTATGATCCCACAAATAATAAAATCTATGATCTAGAAAAGGAACAAGTTGTGATTTATTTATTTTAGAAAGTAATTGGTAAAGGAATATTTTCTTCATTTTCAGATAACCATTTTAAGGTTGAGCGTGCTCTCGTCTTAATGATTGATGCGAATTAATATACGTTGAAAGTTATAGGAGACATAAGAGACTAATGCAATTGCTCGTTTTATCCTTTTAAGGTTAAACTTAATCCAATCTACTCAGATTTTTGAATTTAATATAAGGCTCACTAAATGAAGATTATTTATTGTTCAATAAATTATTATTAATTGTTTATGAACAACTTACAACTTGTTTTTCTCCCATTATCCTTGATCTCTTCAGTGCCCTTCTACGATTACTCCGGAGAAACTCACAGGTAAAGAAGTGCCGATAAGGGAAGGAAGTCACAATCTGGAAAAATACAAACACAATTTTAATTCATTGCTGTATAGTAAGGATAAGTTGGGGTGATGTTCTATTGTATATATATATATATATATATATATATATATATATATATATCAATTCGGAATTTGACTACGATGATATAAAGAATATCCTAATCCGCATCGTTATTCTTTTCAATAAATTTATTTGTATTTTATTTAATTAATTGTAAAACACAAAATTCGTAAAGAAAAATAGTAATTCTTGTAATAAATACAGTTACCGGAAATTTTGAACTAAAATGAGAAGGGAAACTCGATCTAATAGTGTATGAAGAATAAATAGGGACCAGCTTGTAAATCAAGAAAGGAATTTGAAATATTCAGTTAAATTCAAAAATAAATACCCAACACCTATAAGAGTGCCATTAATTACTGAATTAAACCGTTAATTTAACCCTTAAATCAATTAAATCAAATGAAATACCTGAATATTAGTTATGAGAAGCTTTTTACTGACTTGGTTACTGATAGCTTTTGAAAATGAACGCATTTTAGTGAGAACGAAAATTTGTGGGAACTCAAATTTGAAAAACCAGATGCACTTTATGCATGAATCAACTATTATAAGAAATTAAAATTCTAAAAGCTGATCCTAAATTCTACAAATTCCAATGTTCATTCAATCCATTCGAATTTGAAAATAGAAATCCATCAATGAATTAAATCTATCGGTTTAAAATCATCTTACTTAAAAATTTTTACTAAAATATTACTAGCACAATAAATTCTACAGAAAAGTAGTTTGTTTTATTCAATTCATAGCGAAATTAAATCTTTTTATGGTTATTTAAGGAAGTATATCAGATTGTTTAGTGATAGCGATATTTTTAAACTGCGAATAAAAGGTCGTATTAATTGAAAATGAGTTCCCAATCAAAATTAGATCAAAACTACATGTTCAGCTGATGGGAAATCACATTGAAGATAAGGAAATTATCCAATTAATGTAATTAATAGCAGATCGCAAAGTTAAACTTAAAATTTCAAACGTAAATTTCCGTTAAAATTCCAGATGGCAGGAAAGTCTACAAGTAGAAAAATAACGGAATGTCTATTCTAAATCAGAAATTGGATAAAGTAAGGCGTAACTGGAGTTGATTGCTCAATTATACGACTTTAGATAATCATATAAAAATAAGTGATACAGAAGTATTAGTCGCAGCTATTCAGAAGAATATCATACTTCACAAATAAATATATTCCTTAAGTTTACGCCCTGAAAATAATTACATATATAAGAAACAACAGTTCACTACATTAACAATTTCGTTGAAATGCAAAATTATTTTAGAAAATTAAAAAAATACGATTCATGTTACTTACCAAACCTTAGGAAATCCTTAAGAAGTCCTATGGTCATCAATTACTTAGGAAAATGTCTTCTTTTTCCTTAATTAATTATAAATCACGTAAAAACTGCAAATTTATTACGATATACTTAAATTATACTTTACGATTACTGAATTTTGAATCTACCTAACACCAAGAAATTCAAATTTTAACGGATTTCTCGAAAAATTCTTCAACACTACTACACCCGGCGAGGTTTCCAAATCAACTAAGAATTTGCCGAAATTCAACAGTTTTAATAACGGTGAGAGGCTGTTCAATTTTCTGTCACCCCCCCTCTTATCCCCCTACTGGAGAAAGTTGTAACTGATTCATATGTATATACTAGCACTTAAATAAATTTTCATTAATTTAAACAAAATTTAAATTTAACCCCACATTTAACAGAAAAATAATAAAGTTTCGTGCTTTTTCGATGTTTCCTTTCGTACTTTTACTCGTTTCGTCGTAAAATAAATGATCATGTGACGTCATCATGGCGTTTGTTCTACGAATTGTATGCGAAAATGAAAGAATTTCAATTATATGATTATTGTAACAAGTCCATCGAATTTACAAATAATTAACATTATATCTACGTTTAATTAATATATAAATATTATAGGGCGTAATTGTATTGTAATACTTTCTTTGTTACATCATAAGCATAACAGATGAGATTTTATAAATTCTAATAAAATGCAAATCGTTATATTTTTACCAATAAAGTAATAATTAAGATAAATAATATTTAAACATTCTCATAATCATTTCACGGAATATCGCAAAGAAACGGCATTTGATGTTAATTATAACTTTCCCACGCTGTTATCGATACCTTTCGACCCATTCTTTCACACATATTATGGTTAAGAATTTATCGCGTATTATGACTTTAGCGAGTAAAGTATTTCTTTCGGCCGAAAAACCTATATTGACAGCCTACACGGAAAATAAGTGCTGAAGTTGTATGAGTAAATTAAGGGAATTGAGCGGCGGCAAAGGAAAACAGATTTAAGATGTATCATTTTGTGGGAATCTAGAGATATATCTTTGTTGATCATATGGTATTGGATAGCTTTGCCTATGAAACATTAAAAGTTCGAAAATGATGTCTAAGTTGGCAAATAAAGTGAATGATTTGCAACAATTCAATTCCCTCAATAGTACGTTCAACGATGTTCGCCGTGCTCTTATTAACACGTCATACACAAGTCTTTCAACGAAATTTCCCAGGAATATTGAAATAAATTTCTAACCATTAGATGTTTTCCTGATAAATTCTCATTATATTCGAAATGTGACGACGGAATATACAAATACTTTCTAACTAACATATAATTGAATAGCTTACGTTATTGTCCAACTAACAAGTCCAACGGCGAACGGCGAAATCTTCTTTTCGAGCTTCTATGATGTCTTCCTTAGACATCTTTTCCTTCCTTGTCTCGTACAAACGTTTTTCAGGTGGCGAAGAACTACTTCGTGTCACCATTACAAGTGCTCCATACTTGGAAAAAGTAGGTGACTACAGACACCTTGATCCTTCGATTCCTACTCACGCTATTTTCAAGGAAATCACTGAATGTAACGATGAATACACACTACACAAACTCCATTTCACTTCTCATTATATTTGGAATTCAGAGAAAAATGTGAAAGACACCATCTTGAACACAATCCACTCAGTGAGACAAAGAACAAAGAAGGTTATGTGGCGCGACGAATGTTTCGTTAGTCACGATTTTGTATACCATAATTCCTTTCAAAAGCGCGGAAACACGTCAAGACCTCATGCCATCTTCAAGAAGAGCTTTCCCATGCTTCTACGAACTTCAAATCTTAATTATTTGTCATCGGTAAGTTATATTTGAAGTCTTAGGACAATGTTATCTGGTGGAATATCAATCGCAATATGTTTAGCAAGTGCTCCGAGTGTATGTGGTAACCATGATAAGGTGTGTTTGTGCATTAGAAACTCATTACTTACTCGTTGCTTAGTGTTACGATCGGTGATTTTTCAAAGGGTGTGTCAAAGCATAGCAGTGAGAACAGCCTTTGGTTGAATACTTATTTCATCCTTTGGAGTTCTTATGAAGGCAGGTGTTGACACAAGAGTGCAGTATTTCTGTAAAATTATAAGTCTGTAACTCAACTGTGTTGTTCAAGATGCCATCGCAACCAAACTGGATGGATTTCTTGGTAGAGATTAATGGATACGGATTCGTCGTGTCGTTCGTCGTCAAATATTGTAATTTACTTCAATTGCAATCTGAATTGGGTAAGTGGGCTAATAAACAGAAATTATTGTGAATCATACGCCATGAATTTGAATTTGAACCACATAATTTATTTCAAAAATTCAGCTTGTAGATTGCCATTCATATAATTTTAAGCTAATTTAAAAGACGTAGAAATATGAATATCAATTTGGGAATCTTTTGATTCCACATTTCTTTCACTCATTGGCATAAGAGTAGCATTGAGGTTTCTCTGTAACTTTATTTGTATAAGGGCTGGGTAGAAGTTCCTTTTCAAGCTATGGAAGTATTTGGAGAAGAGATGAGGCTTACCAGGCAAGATGAGGGATGAGGTAGCTTTCTGCTGCATTATTCACTGAGCCTGAATGCAACATGTGGTCAGTTCTCATGAAAGTGTACTGTAGCGTAGAAGTTTTCTTAATACCCATTGAAAAGTGTTGAGATTGTTACAATGATCAAGAATCACACATTTTTCAGTTCATATCATATAGGTACTGCCATGAATAAAACTAGGGGCATGTAATTGGAATATTTCTGTACTAATAGAGAACCGAAGAATCCTCAATTCCTCTATATATGCTGAATGCAATATCACAGAGTTACATTTAGCGTCATATTTCCTTAATGAAGCATGCTATTTTCATGGTAAGTTTGCTTGAATTTTTCCCACATAATTCGCAGAGTGGCTTGACTCAAGGGGATTTATTTCACAAAAAATTAATGCCATTCATATGCCAAAACTTTTGCAAATCTCTTTTCGAATTTCATAGAGAATATGCATACCCCATTTACTATTGACTAATAGTAGTCTTGAGCAAGTATGATATAATTAAATTCTTCCAAAGAATGAGTGATTTTGAATCCATCATCTCTGAATAACATGAATAGTGTTTTTCATAGTTCTAATTTATGTTTACACTCTTAACATTCTGGTGCTGGGAGCATGTATTATTCCAGTGTATTTTTGTACATGTATTTCATAAGGTCGTTGCGTGGTCGTTCTCTGGCTCGTTGAGGAAAGAACGAAAAATACCTTCGTGTTCATTTTGCCTTGTAAGTCTCACCCTATTTTCAAATTGGCCTTTTCTGAATACTCGAATGTAGGGAAAAGCGTAATGAATAACCTAGGCAGAATAGTAATTTTTTCTCCTCATAGTAGGCGTCTATCATATGTATCGGATTATTATCATATATATAGGATCTTTTTCGTCCCCATCCCCTTTTACAGTAAAATGTGCGCATTTACATTTTGTATCGTTGACTGGGTAAAGGTGTTATACGCTTTTTGTTTTTAGTCTCGGAGGAAATAACTTGTTTGCTACATTCACGACGTCGGATGAATTCCTTTCGGGTTAGAGATATGTCTAAATATTTTTGAAATAAATATTAGAGTCGTTGATTGTCTTTAATGTAATTAATAGAAATATTCGGTGTGTTTGTTTAGATTCAACGATATTTAGATGTTTGATTTTATTCGTTACTATATGACGTATTAACTTAAATACCCAAATCATTATTCCTCTTCTTACGATATTCTAGTTACGTGAATGTATTCCGCAACTCAAGAAATATATTACGTACGTAAAGTTACGTATTTAATAAATTTTATCTTTCATTAGTTTTTCTTAAGTAATCAATCAAAAGGAATTCAAGGTATTGCGTTATGCCTTTGTTAAATAGATGGAAATGAAACAAGAGGGATGGGAATCATAACCTATTTGGAGATTAGCAAATCATTGTGCGATAAAAGCACTGAGCGTTAAAGTAATTCATTTTCTTAAAACTTTTCAAATTAAATTATTATTATTTTATACCTATAAACTTTCAATTTAAAGTTAATAAGTAATTATAATTGTCACTTTCTCCGGTAGGGGGAATAGAGGGGTGGTGGACCGAAAGAGTAACAGCCACCAAAATCATCCACCAATCAGATTTCACCATTTGTTGAACCGTTGATTTTTAAGGCTAAATCTTTATTTAAAATAGAAATTTCGCCGAGTGAAGACGCCATGATGAAATTTTCGAGTAAACCGTTAAAATTTAAATTTCTCGATTTGTAGTAGATTCAAAATTGACTAATTGACTGGAATGTACTTTTGGCGTAACGCAATCAATTTACAACGTTTAAAAATCATAACTTTATAAAAAGTATATAAACGGAAATACAGTATTTCTGGCTTCATGGCATCTCTGGTGCATCGTTGGATTTTCTTCATATGTGGTAAGCGTAATAAGTCTATTGTATTTAAGTTACTTGAGTTACTTCTGAGTTTTAAGATATTCGTTGATTTATTGGTTCTTAAAATGTGATTTATGTGACAGCCGTTCGTGAAGAAATTTTTTCGTTACGTAAGACACTTATGATTAACTACTATATTTAACCAATGTCTGCGTGGTTCATCTTTTAAAGGATTATCTCAGTAGCTTTAATTTTTTTTCGTGTTGAACTGCGTTGGTGGATTATAATCTCGTAAATTATTTTAAAGTAATACTATTTGTTGGTTTCATCGCTTACGATTGACTAATTTCGTAACGTAGTGGATATTTAAAATTTCGACCTTCAATACACTCGCTATGTAAGACTATTTCAACAAAAGCTATGATAAAAAAATTAATCTCTCTTACGAATTCTTTCCTTTATATCGATGAATCTTTTTCTCGTAATTTTCCTGCTTTTCCATGATTTATTCTAAATTAATTCAAATTTTGAGTGCCTTTTACTTGCCTTGCCTTCAAAAGCCAAGGTTCTACTTTATGTTGAATAAAACGTTTTTATAGTCAGTTTTCTCATACTAATTAATGAGTAATAATTGTTTTATTGTTCACAATAATAATTTTAGTATTGAATTAAATTAGTATAATTCTGTAACATTAAGGTAATGTATACAAAGTGTTGTTTCACGGTTATTGCATTTGGATTTTTAAATATTATTTTAAATAAACATTACAGAATCAGGAGATGTATTGTAGAAATACAATTTTTCAAGTTTCTTTCCAATATTTTAAATCTTATACTTCGAAATTATGCATTTCCTTTTTATTATCTATTAGATTCTAATTTACATTCAATTTTTTAGCTGCTGAGGACACGCTTACTGATATTATACTGAACTCCAATTTAAATAATTTAATTTTCCCGATTGATATTGACTACATGAATACAATTAGTATTTATGTTGTTTGGACTTGTTTCTAGATTTTATGCAATTAGCATAAACGAAAATTTTTAACAGATATTGAGCTTATAAATTTAAGAATTATCTTGCAGATTTTTGTCTTTCTGAATCACTTGAACCTTCAATTTGATTATCGATTCAAGTATGTCTTAGATGTGATTCGCGAATTTTGAATTCTTACTTATTTACAATAAATGAGTTTCATAGTCTCACATTCTGTGGTTAGTTTTCACGAAATAATTCTTTAAAGTTGCTTGTAACTGAGGCTCGAACTGAGTCGAATTGAAATTTGTAGGAATCTTAAAAATTATTTAATTGTAATCACTATTCAGTAGAAATAGTCAACAGTAATTTTATATGAATTGTAAATCAAATTTCACAATTGTTGCAAAAGATGTTCATTTTAAAAGCAGTCTCAGTTCTATATCTACTATTAGTTCCTATTAAGTCAGTTTGGATATATTTTTTCTTTGTGCTTGTTAGATAGTGTGTATTAGATGTACTACCATTTTTCTATATGCCTTTTTGTTGAATTAAATATAAAAATTATTCTACTGTATTATTTATGATGTATAATAGGATATTTTAAAAATATATTCCTAACCAAAATCCTAATCTGAATCATCATCATTGGAAACTACTCGCTCTTATATATCCATAATACAATATTACCCTTAATTATACATGCTATTCATTTGTGAATTAATGTGGTGTTTCTTTTTTTCCAGCTTGTGACATCCTTCCCTCCTTGGCACTTGTATTATCTTGGAATTTCTACCGTGTTATCGTGGAAGGGCAATAAAGAGGCATAAGCAGGACCAAGGCTAGCCGGAGAAACGCTAAAGGTAAGCAGTTACCAATTTTTTCACTTTTGAATATCGTCTACGGATAGTACAGTATTAATGCTAAAACTTAATGCATAAATCGTTTATTAAAACGTATGACATGAAATCTCGGCTGGCCCGAAATGCATTATTTGTCTGTTACTTCTCGTATAGGCAATGTATTTTAATTCGTTTCAGAAAATAACCTTAGATGTGAAAGAACGGACAAGGGAAACATCTTTTCCGCAAGAAATACATTCCCACTAAATTCTCCTGATAATAAATAATGATATTTATAATGCGAATTCAACCCACCTTTAAAAATGATAATATCGTATTTCAAATGAGTTTAAAAAGTTTCAAATAATACTCTATTTCTTTTTAAGGTAGCTTAGTTGACCTACAGTCAATTAATTCTTGAAACGTTTTTTCATTACATAAATATGAATTTCTTTCCCTTATATAATAGACGATAAATATCCCTTACTGTAACACAAAGCGACGGATATCTTTATCTATCATTATCATGGAATTCGGTTATAATGAAACACGTCGCACAGTGGGCTAGAATCGAAAAAAGCTGGCCAAGAGGCCAAAAATGGTTTTTTTGAGTGCGGGTTTTGAAACTTCGCACTCAAAAAAAACATTTTTGGCCTCTTGGCTAGCATTTTTCGATTCTAGCCCACTGTGCGTCGGTTTCATCGCATATTAATTCGTTTTAGGCAATACACTTAGCACGAACAACGGTGGAGATGCTAATGTTTTGTTCCAGCAGGAAATTACTCTCGCAAAGCCATATCGGGTAGCAGAACACATAATTCCCATTCAATCTACATTTAAGTATTTTGAGTAGCGTTTGTATTCTTTTGCTTTATAGGAAGAAAATTAAGACCATTTATCACTCCACTGGTGAAAACTTAAATCATTACTCAAAATATCTTCCTTTACCATATGAAAGAGGAAGAGAGATCCTAATAAAGAGTATGCTACACAAAGTGAATTGTTGCGTTAAGCAATATTAAAAAAATAATTTTCACAGATTTATTATACAAAAGAAAAAATGCATTATTAATGGGATTTTAATCAAGAAATAATTTATCATTTCGTATTTGAATATCGTTTAATTTTGTTCATCATTGCTCAATTATATATTATAATCAGCATTTGTGAGTTCAGTTTCCAAATTCATTCAATCAATATCCACTTACGATCCTATGTATTTTGAATTTCGTTAAATATTTCTGTTTAATGTAATTAATAACACACTTTTAAATTTTTCGCTGAATACGAAATCATTTCATTAATCACATTGATCCACTACATAGCGCCAATTTAAAATCTTTCGTTTTTTATTACGTGAGGAATATTTATTGTAACCACTGATTCTACAAATCGTATGAATAAACCCTTAAACATTTAAACCTTCGGAGCATGTTCAGTAGCCATCAAATTTCAAAACAATCTAAACATTCACTACATTTTCGTCTTCAATTCCGTGAAAATTCGATAACTTTAATCAATTTTTTATAATTTTATCTAAAGTAACGCTGTACGATGTATATCAGGACCTGCATGAATTTCAGACTATAACTGATCCTCTTCTAATGTCGCAACTTTTATTTCTATAATTAAAATCACGTGAGAAATTAAAGTCTAAAGCAGTACAAAGAACGTGCTGTCTTAAGTTGGTCATCTCTTGGAAATAATAGACATGATCCCAAGGAAGAATAGACTTGATTAACTTTCACCTTCACCCATTCCTTGTTTATATAGACATGAGATGAATAAATCTATCAATCTTCAAATGTATATATATTCGAGAAGGTAATCATCAGAAAAATAAACTTCCTTATACACGGGTATTCGCAATAACTGTTTCGGCGTCATATCGACTTTCCTTTCGTTTCTTTTGTTAGCTTTTTGAGTAACCTGGCAGTCACTTTTCCTCTTATTTATTTAGTCCTAGATACGAGGAACTTTCCTTTTTGCCCTTGTTTACATTCAATGAAAATGAGAGGATAATGAAGTGTACGTATATACATAGATAGTTTAGGGCAACGACTTTGCTATTATCCCAAGGACAGGTTTTCCTGTTCCTTCACTCTTAAGGTATTATATACAGAAATGGCCTTGTTTTCCCTGACCTTCGAGGGTATGCCGACGTTTATGTTCCCTCTCATTTTCACGAACAAATACAGTAGAATTACCTTTATTACCATCCTTGATTCTCCAGTATTTTCATGAGCCATTCATTGGGTTTAATCTGGTGACGCAGACTGATCATTTGCACGCTTATAAATGCTGCAGAGAGTCCGCAAGTCAATATTTAAGGGTGTTAAGGTCTTCTAAATTAAACGTAAATATTTCATGTATACACCGGAATGCTATAGCAAGATTTTTCACCTCGAATAGAAATCGAATGTAGTATGATACTATCTCATTCCAAACATGACTAACCTCACACAGGAGATACATCGTTGCAAAATTTCCTCCTTCGAATTAATGTATTATCACTAACGACTCCTCCACCAGCGACACTAACTAAATATAATTTTTTATTACATCCATCCACTGGAATATTTTCACCTGGAAATTTTAAATTTTGTGTTGGAAGCAATGTTATTTTTTCTTCTACATATGCCTTAGAAAGGAATCTCAAGATTCGTGTTGTAATTATTAAACCAACATTCCTCTGATGTTCCGCTCTTAGAATATTTAATTTTTATTCATCATTTCCGTCACAATTATATTCTTGCTTCCAGTTAAAACGGTAGTATGTGTACTTATGTAAGCCAAACTAAAAATAGTAATCTCAAATTTGAATGTTCAAAAATTTTATTTGTTTTCTATTTGAAGTTTAGCAGATGATGATTTGTCATTTACTGAGTTTTTAGTCAGCTTTGCGATCTGTGAAATTTAGATAGAAAGGAAGTGTGCAACTCAAAGAATCAGACACAGTAGAATTCCTCACAAAATGCATCATTAAAAAGATGCTCTATATATAGAATATATTCGTATAGCTTAAGTATATTGCAAATTTATTTTTAATGTTTAAAATTATGATAGATTCGTGAGAGTATAATTGATTATATAAT
The DNA here is from genome assembly GCA_036926295.1 of Pachydiplax longipennis. Lineage (NCBI taxonomy): Eukaryota > Metazoa > Arthropoda > Insecta > Odonata > Libellulidae > Pachydiplax > Pachydiplax longipennis. The sequence goes on along the minus strand of JAVFKF010000028.1, from coordinate 604,684 downwards.
ATATAATAGTAATTAATAATATATTTATTCTTTTCCCACAGGAAAATTCAGCATCATCAACTCCTGAATCAAACGTGAGTACTCTGTATTTTTTCTGATCATATGATTCAAGTCTTAAGTTCGTCTAGCTATCAAATCAATCTTTATTCAAAAGTATGTTCAAGAGTATAGTGCGCCTTCAATAATAGTTGCTTATTTATCTTTGCTTCTAAAAGCTAGCATTCATACTCTGATTTTATTATCCTCTGCACTTTAGAAAAAGACAAAAATTTTTCCACCAATTTAGTAATACATTTCATGTTCAATCATTTCCTTAACTAAGGAAGAACGGTGGATTACTGCAGCCAGATCAGAATTAAATGCTGCAATCAGTTTGTCAACAGTTGGCAGTAGTTTTCTTAAGAAGTGCACTATAAATGTATTAACCACCTGCCCTGTAGGGGGCGTGGGGAAGGCATTCCCTACAAACCTAGCCTACTTGTGGGCCTACAGACGCAGGCATCTATTTCAGGGGCCTTTCTTTCACCTTCTTCTGCAGGGGTGAGGTAACTAAGCACTCACTTCTCACCTGCTCGTTCTTTCTGTCTATGAGGTCGGAGCTTGTCCTTGAAGTTGTGGCAGGGGGCCCTCTAGGCATAGAGGTGAACCCTATAGCACGTCACAACGGCCTGGAGGGTCCACTTCTTAGGGTTTATAGGTTGTCCCCCCCAATCCCCCCCTTCCCTCCCTCATCGGCTGAGCCATCGGAGAACCGCCAGAAGCGCCGGTGTGCAGCGCTCAGGAGTGAGTTTTGGTATTGGTTAAAGTAGAGAGCGAGTGACAAGATCTGGGAGGAATCGATAAAGATTAGGAAGATTAAAGAATGATCAAAAATCAGTTAGTTATCAATTCAGTATTAATTATTATCTTCTGATTTTTGAATTTACGAATCTTTTTAAATAGGATATTTTTAACATTAGAGAATTCTAAAAATATTAATAGATTGACGATATAATTTTGAAATCGAATGTGATTAAACCTTGTGATTGAAGTTAGAAACGGGAGTTTACTTCAACAGAAATCCACACTTTTCCACGTAATTCTTCACTTTCGATATCTCTTACGTTTTGGAGCTTATTCTTATTGTGTTTTTGGTGCCAGTGTAGGCTGTCGTAACATTTACGGCAATGCAATAACATTTGTGCATCCCCAGCTGCAGTTACCTGCATTCTTAATGTTATCAGGACCAGGTACCATCATAAAAACGCATGCGGCTGCGTCGCCGCACCGGTGGGTTCAGGCCTTAAACTTGATTACTTCTGTGGATTCCTCTTGAAATGTTTGCAGTCACAAACCATTACGTTCTTAAACATTCTTCTCGCTATATTTATCACCTTTAAAAGTTCTAAAATACACAAAAAGATAGTGCGAATGAGGTTTGGTCATAATGCTCATTGAATGCTACTGTTAGCTATGAATGTAAAATTTTCTATTAATTTTGAATGTATACAAAACTACCTACATTATTTATATTTCAATTGTTTATTATAATGTTTACAATTATTATAATATCGAAAACGTTAAAAATACGCAAAATAATAGGGACTTGGTGAAATAGTTTTTCCCAGGGCCTTTTTACCTGTAATTCCAACCCTGTAATATCACATGGGGAAGCGCATATGAGGCTCATGTTGAAATTTTGCTCCCCTCGGTTGATGGCTGGCCCTGCGTAACTCTCATATTTTTCGACAGAATTTTAATGATTGAGATGAATGGGCGGTGGTTTGATATGAATAGTCTATCTACATATTTATCGCTCGGTGATATTGAAAATATTCCTTCGTATTTAAAATGTATTGTCTATGAGAAACTTTTCATCTCTCCACATTCCGTGACAAATTTGAAAAGCAAGATACAGGAGTGATTGGAAGAAGTGAATAAAGCAATGAATTCACCAGGACTTCAAGAGGGGGACTGTTTTGATAGAGATAGGGAAGTGAGAAGTGACGGCAACAGTAATACATACACTCACATGAATTTAACAACCAAAAGTGTAAGAGATATGTTAATTCCAGATTTTTGGATGAATCACAATAGGTAGGCGTATTTTTTGCTTTCCTAGTCGACCAATTGTTTACTTTGAGTAGGAGCAACGACCTCTTTCAAAAGTATAACGCACTCACTCACCTCAATTTTCTCATCCAACATATATTTTTTCCGTTTATGACTGCCTCCAGAGAAACTACTCATTTATCCAATTTAAGTAATATTTTAGTCAAAAATGATTAACATTCAAATATACAAGATATAACGTCGATGGCTCATCATACTTTCAGAAATTTCCTTCTCATGCATCAGTTTATTCCCAGGATCTCCGAAATTGTATACTATATCGATGTTTAATGTTTTATAGCAACCTTCTCTTAATTCTATAAGAAAGTTCGAGTAGTTCACTAAGCCAGTAACTAAACCATCTTCTTATCAGCAATTTATTTTGGAAAGAGATTTCGAGGTTTTTTAAACCAATAGAAATCGCTAACATTAGTATTACTACCTATGCAAGCCAATGTTTTCTTCTAAATAACTTTAGAGATATAATTTATCGGTATTCGGCGTATAAACTTCAAGTTTCTGCGACATTGAATATGCGGAGTGTCTACAATTCCGTATTTACGTTTCAATTCATATTTTAGTGACATTATAATAGAAAATTTAGTCGATCTAGTAAGATCATCTTCAACGCTCTATCTACTTTGTATCATAGATGTTGTAAGAGAAGTTAAACGATTTGGTTCTCGTAAGCGTAAAGAATACATATTAGGTGGTATTTCTCTAATTAATTTTCATTTCTCAAGTAATTTCAAACTACAAAATTTTGAGCTCAATATAGTGACAAAATAAAGCATAAAAAACAATATTTATAAATAAACAATCACTAGTTGCCCCGTGCGAAAATTTCGCAGACGATCAGTAATACTCAATTTCCCCTACCAAATACATTACAGCAACTACTCTAATCACAACAGACGAATATACAAACAATAAGACATGCCAAAAACATCGTACCAAGAAATTCCATGTCAGTGTCAGTTTCGACATACCTCGTTAGTAGCGATAGGTATCGGTATCTACACATCCAGTAACGAAAATCTATGGGCAAATTCAAACTCTTGCTTTTTCTAATCCCTTACCACTTGAACCTCAACGAAGTCCCTAATATCCTAGAGAGTGTGAGAATGTAAATGTTATAGAATGTTTTAAAAATTTTCTTTTAGCACTATAATCACGAATGGTACGCGTCAGTATAACGATGTATGTTACCTGGAATTGAAGGAGAAGGAATTAAATAGGGAATGTGGGGGCACATGAACGTACCGAAAGGCAGAACACTTTATATATATAATTCATCCTAAACCGAATACCTCAATTCACTTAATGTATTTTTACATCACGAATTTAGACAAAAATACAAACTTCACTACCACATTGCCACCATCACATTTTGGTAAACTGTTCTTTTCTAAATACCACTTCCTTTTATGATGTGTCACGAGGGCTTCGTGTTTAACATACATAACCAAGATAAAGCAACAAATATACCTCCTTATTTATTTTCTATTTTTTCTCTTCGTACACTAAATATAAAAATAACTACTACTCGTCTGCAGTGAAATTGCATCTCATAAATTCACTGAATCAGATTTATTCAATTACTGAAAGATATATAGTCAGCAATAATTAGTTGAAAGCTTGTTGTCCTGCCGGCGTAGAATGAGAGAAAATGTTACTAACAGTTACTAATTTGGGAGAGGGAAGCAAGAGGGGGAAGCATCTGCGGCGTGAGTCTCACTTTCATAAGACCATACATTGTGATACATTGTAAAAGTGCTAAGTAAAGTACAGCAAATGTAGCAAACCCATTGCCCGCATTTTTTGAATGTCTCTCACACAAATATTGTAGTCAATCATGGTATTTTAACCAATTCACAAAACTTAGATTTCAAAATACTACTCTTAGTAGAGAACCCCGTCTACTACTACTCATACTATTAAATTGGTTGAGCATCTTTTTGTACTATACTCCGGGCATAGCGAATGGCATGCAGTTACATGTGAACCAATTCAGGTAAAAAGAGTTAGTTTTAATGATGAGGAAATGGCTTCGGATGAATTGAAGGTTAGAGCAACGAGAAACCCGACTTGTAAAAACGTGGAAAAAGAGTTAAAGGTAATAGTCGTGAATTGTAGAAGCATACGAAACAAGCAGCCAGAGTTCCTTAATCTCACGAAAATTACATGCGCGGACGTCATACTAGGAACTGAGAGTTGGTTAAGTGAGGATATCGCGTCGAGCGAGATTTTCCCTCCCAACTATGTTGTATATCGAAAGGATAGACTCTGTAGAACAGGCGGTGGAGTGTTTATAGCGGTCAGAAATCATTTAATCAGTCAACGTGAAGAGTACGTAAGTAAAAACACAAGCGAAATGGTTTGGTGTTCTATTCTGAGACAAAACGGAAGTAAAGTTCATTTTTGCTCTTTATATCGTCCTCCCGACGGCGGTATTGGTTGTATAGATGACCTATCCCTGTCATTAGAGATAATTTGTAAGAAAATGAAAGATCCTATCATTTTCATAGGTGGAGATTTTAACCTTCCGTATATTAATTGGCAGAATTTCACATGCTCAAGTACTTGCAGAGAA